>OZ035824.1:27322788-27522788 GCA_964034765.1 Knipowitschia caucasica
GTTTTATCTAATAATGTTAAAATTTTGGCACGAATTAAAAGCAATTTTTAATGCAGGAGGCAGAATGGGGAGAACAAACCACTGACTGTGCCAAAAGATATCGACCTTTACCTGCATCAGGCCCCAGTCAACGTTATGGATGCCCTTGGTAAAATAAGCATGTAATCCTGTGTTTTGGATTTTATTTTTTACAAATGTAACTATTTTACCCTCAGTGTTGCGCTTCTTCCTGGAGTACCAGTGGCTTGTCGACTTTGCTGTTTATGCAACAGGAGTGTTTATGTTCACCGAGTGCTACTACAGTGTTGTCGATGCCAGCAAAGAGGTCAACATTGGGGCCATCTGGTGTGTTCTGATAGTTCTGTTTGGCCTGTATCCTTTTCAGTGAGCAATTCTTATGGTAAGATTATATTAGTAAGAGTTGAACACTTCATATTCCGTCTTCTCTTAACCCCAAGACATTCAGAAAAACACTTCACACATTAATGAGTCACTACTTTAATTCAGAGGAGGGAGGTGAGCGCTCCGTGTGCCTTGCTTTTGGTTTTCTGTCTCTGCTGGTGGCCATGTTGGTTCTGGTGGTCAGGGAAGATTACCTGGAGTTTGGACTGGAGCCAGGATTCAACAGCCTCTTTGATAACATGGAAGCCTTTCTGAAGCATCAGGGTTATTCAGATTGGTCGTATGTATCTAGATATCAACATCAATGCATAATATATATATTTGGACTAATATATGTGTTTTAATTTAACTAGAATCCCAGTAACTAGGCTGACCCTGAAGCTTGCGCTGGCTGTGGTATGTGCCTACATTGGATCTCTCTTGGCTTTCCCTGGACTAAGACTGGCTCAGACCCATCTTGATGCAGTCCAGATGAACTCTGATCGACCACTTATTCAGTAAGAGCGAGACTTCATTCATGTCGTTTTAGCATTATATCTCTGTTGCATCAGTGAGATTGTAATTGTTTTCACATAGGATTCTGCTGCACATGAGTTTCATGTCACCAATCATTGTGTTGATCCTGTGGGTGAAGCCAATTGCAAGAGACTTTTTGGCGAATGCACCAATGGGAAAGACTTCAGTTACAATGTAGGTGGAAACGCTGTAGTGACTGAAAACGTCATCACTCCACCTGTCTGTTGTTTTTTTGCAGAGTGCCCAGTTCTGCCTTTGACAGTATGCGTTTGGGGATCATCGTGTTTCTGTGCTTGCTGCGTTTGGCCGTCACGCGGTATCACCTCCAAGCCTACCTCAACCTGGCACAGAAGTGGGTGCAACAAATGAAGAAGGAAGCGGGACGTATTGCTGCTATTGACATTCAGAGGAAGGTAAGGCCCCTTTTTATTATACTGTAGCTACATTCAACTTAAGTCACAAGTCCATTAATTGCGTTCTGTCTTCTTTCAGGTCACCCGAGTGTTTTGCTACCTGACAGTCGTGACTCTCCAGTATCTGATTCCTATTTTTCTGATTCTCTTCACCACTCTGGCTCTAAAGTCATTGGGTATGTTTATGATTAACGCAACTATTTCCAATATTGCATAATAAACATGGGGCACAGGCTGGTTTAAAAAAAATTATACACCTCTTAGTTATATTAGATTATTATATTTTGTTGGATTTTTCTGTTTTGATATCTGTATTGTTAAATGTCTGTTTTGTTCAACTGTACACCCCAACTCCACTCATTCAGATTCCTAAATTAGTTTACTTATAACACCAGGGGCAATTCTTTTGAGCTGCACAGGGCATAAAAACATTTAAAAACCCTTGCAAACATATGAGTGTAATAGAGCAATACAAGCTCAAACACCAACAAGCTACTGAGAGTTCAGTCTAATAGTGGTTGGGACTAAAGATTTGAAGTGACTGACAATATAAGACACTACATTATCATTTACTAAAATCTTAAATACAAATAGCTGCTGTGTTAAATTGACCAGTATCTTTTGTCACAGTTGTTTTTGGATTGCAGTTTTGCACTGAACAACAGTGCTACCGATAGCCTAATGTCACAGTTGTAATAAGTGATATGATCTTTACCTGCAGGGGACTTCTCGTGGATCCCTGGAGAAGAACAGCCCCCTGGTGTGACCCCAGCTCTGGTCTTGCCCACCGCAGCCCCTGCTGTCTCTGGGGTCCTGGAGGAAGATGAGGAGGGGGTGGACTATATGGAGGAGGACATCCAGGCCACAGTAGCCCGTTTGTCGGAAAGCTTCAGTGCTCTTAGATCTGTGCTGACGCCGCTGTTTTTCAGAGGCTTCTTTGCGTTCCTCACCTGGTGGGTCGCGGCCTGTCAGGTCATCAGCTCCCTCTTTGGCATCTACTTCCACCAGTACCTTATGCACAGCTAAACGTGTACACTGCATCTGTGTGCACGTGTACAGGCTGCTGAGATACATGCAGATACACATTTCTAAACTTGTGCCATTCACCCCGACTCCCTCCCACAGACGGTTTGAGGATACTGTGATGAAGAACAGACAAGTGTGATCCATCCTCATCATACTATTGACACAATACACAAGTTCACATATGTAATGTTTGTTATTGAGGCGTGGGTACCTGATCTTTACAGGTCGCCCCTTTCTGTTTATTTATTTAAATGTATTTGTTTTTGACTCAATACTGAGGAGTGATTCTTTGACCGAGCAACTGCAGCCGTTCAGACTGATCTCAGTTTGTCCCAAGTGAAGCAGAGGTCACCAGAATTGGACCAATTCTGATTCACTTGGGGCAAAATCCTCATTTGCGGAGATGTGTAAACACCAAACGAGTGTTCCCTCATTGGGTAGTTGTATAAGTCTGTTCACTTCTTTGGAAACAACGGTAGTGACATTATTCGGACTGTTCCGACCCATAAGTGAACTGGCTTCTGAGCAAAGCTTTTGGCTTTTACTCCTACATTGAGAGCAATTATTAATTATTATTAACATTTTCTGTACGCCTAAACCATGGTTTCTGTAGGAAAAGGTGAGCTTTATTAATAAAATATTAGTGGGATGATAATTTATCAAACTCATGTCCATTAACTCAAACACATTTAGAAAGCTCTTTTCACTCTTTAATATCTGACTGCAGTGACGCGCAATCAACTGGTCGAACACAATTTTTTTAATGTGACTATTATTTCTACTAACTTAAAAAATAAGGTGTTTACCAGCCTTTTCTTCAACGCATGGTTAAAAATCCCAAATGCTGCATTATTTTTGTACACTTTAGTGTTTGGAGGTGATGACATGTAATTGTAAAGGGGTTTTTTAATCCCTGTGTAGATACTAAAGGAAAGATTTAAGATCTTTCCAAAGAAACCGATTCAAGAGTGCTAAAAGTGTTGTTATGTACAGTTTGATCCGTAGGCGACTGTGTGACTGTGAGCCCGTTTCCAAACGGACAGACGCCAAGATGGAGTCAGTTGTTTTGCTGTTTGTTTTGGGTTTTTTGTCTAAGTGCCTGTAGGCTCAGGGATACTGTATACAACCCTAGTTCATTTTCTTCTCGTATACAGTATACAGAATAGTTTTTTAATGCTAATGCAATCCAAACTTATTATAATGAGATTGATCAATTGTATTTTTTTAATTACATCAACTTAACTATTTAATAGTTTCATTTGTATCAGTAGTTGTTTGATTGTATGGTTTTTTTTGTCTTTGCACTGACATGGTACTAAAGTGTTCCCATTCTATTATGTTTTTGAAAGCATGGTGTGAACTTGGTTATAAACTTAAGGTTTTATTACTATGGCATAATAATAAAAGGTATTTTATCATTTAACATCTTGGAGCTATTAATGTCTCTCCATTTAATTCAGTGTACACTGCGGAGCGTGGGAGATGTCTGGATGGGCCGACTAAAGTCCTGCATGACAATAGTGTCTGGTGGTCTGACCTCTGCCCCTGCCTCCATGGAAGTTAATTCTTTAATCACATATAATTACTATGAACTCAGTGCTCTCCTGGACTGTGAGAAGACTTAAGTTGTACTGCAACTTTTTATCTGTGTAGATGTGAGTGGCAGCCAATCATAGTTTCCAAAATAAGGAACAATGTTTCATGATAGAATATGAAAGTGCATTCGGCATCTTCAAAATCTAACTGCACGATTACAAGGACTTCAGAAGGAAAGTATCATGGTACTAAATCTGGTGCAGCCATTATTATTTTCATAACTGCTCATTGTCCTTAAGAAATTAAACTCTAAAAATAAGATGGATGACATTTGACCCACTCTGCAATGCCACTAAAGCTAATCTGCCAGGAGTAGGTAGTGGTAGTGGTTTCTGCAGGACAGTTTCCAGATGTTGAGGCTCAGTTTGGTCAGGACTGGAGCTGGAGGATTTTATACTCTCATATTTGTTTTGTTACCTCTGCCCAGAAGGTAAAGTGATCACCAGCATTTGTTTGTGAACATCAATTAAAAAATTATGGGAGGATTTAGACAAAAAGTAGAGGTCTGTGTTACAGACTATAGAATTAAGAATTAAAGACCAAGAATTATAAAAATAAAAAATAAATGATATTGTAAAAAAAATTACAAGTGGATGAAACTTTTTTTATACAAAGTCTTTACATATTTTATAAACAAACAAACAAATCATTTTGATCAGTTGATCAGTAGTTCCAAGAGCTCAGTGAATATTGAAGTTTTCATACATTCTGCCCCCGGAGAAGATCTTCATAGAGATGACTTACAGTTACACATTGAACTGTGTGAATAATAATACTTTAAAAACGTCCTTCTGATTTGTGACACAACACAGAAACACTGAAGGACATCACCCTTTTTTGGGTGGAGTTTGTCTTTATCCACACATTTTGAATTCTTACCTTTTTGGCTCTTTCCTGCACTATTACTATTTCTTCACCTTCATTATCTGTACTGGAAACCTCTGCTTGAACCGCTGCAGCCACCACAGGCCTTGTGTGTGTGTGTGGGACCCAGACACGGGCCGTCCCAGGGGACCAGCCCAGACGTGACCCCCAGTCTGACTCTTTTCATTTCCAGAGCAGCTGGTGACGGAGATGGACCAGGCTTCCTCTGCTCCGCTTGTCTGGTTTGGATAAAAATGAAAAGGAAAAAAGCAAACGCACCATAGGAGAACACCATCACCACCATTGACGCAGTGGCAAATGTGAAGGCCTTTTAAAGTGATCCATTTTGTGTCCGTCTCGTTGGTCGGCTGCATGGTGTGTTGCAGTGACAGGAGCGAGACATGATAATGAGAGCCAGAACAGAAGTGTGTAGCACTAAATAAATGGAGACATGAAAGTATGATGGCTGCGCAGTGGACATCTTTTCATCTGTGGTCACATAAAAAAGGAAACTGCAGCTCCGGGAGACACAATTTACCTCAAAGACAAACAGAAATGTGACGGTGTGAAGCAGGAATGTACAAACCATTTTCTTTAATTGAAGCAATAACATCAAATGAGCCAAAGATATGAAAAAAAACACACACTTTCACACATAACACTGAAGATATTCCGATAATTGATAACAACAGCATCATTATTTCAGGCCTCTGTGAAGATCAGCTTGATTTCATTGGATCATTGATCTCGTGTATAAGGCCACGCTGCTCTAGGGTTTCCTTCGTTATACAGAGTGAAAATAGATAGTTTAGCCGTAATTTCAGGCTACTGTAAAACATACAAACATGTGATCACAAGCAGCTTCAAAGCAAATGTAATGAAGCACAACCTGATTTGAATAAAAGAAATGACTAAATATGACTGATTAATTTTAGATCTGACCAGTGTGGGGTAAGTTACACATTACTAATTGCAAAAGGGAAAACAAGTACATTACTTTATAACTGCATCAACAAAGTAACATCCTTTTTGAATTACTTTTTCCGTAATAACATTCAAAAGAAAATGACAGGAAACGACAGTAGAAACATCTGTGCTCCTGCTGCTGAAAAAGGCTGGAGGTTTTTATGAGGCAGAATTATGTCAGGCACCATCTTTAAGCAGTGAGATGTTAGTTTGCAAAATAATAAAATGCAATAAAATACCCATCAGTGTAAATAGAAAGTATATTGTTTGTAATCTAGCACACTTTTTAGTCACGTCAAATGTAATCTAATTCATGGTCAGGGTGTAAATTCTGAAGGACGGTATATTGCCTCAGAGATATATTGTGATTAACAAAACATTGTTAAAGATATACAGGAGGATTTTCTACTTCCGGGTGGATCATCAAGAATATTGGTCCTCCTAGTTGTCAATCGTTCTGGTGATACGTGCTCGTCAAATAAGACCAGAGAGTTTTTCAAAAAGGAAAGAGAGCGGTTCTTTCCTAAAATGTTGTAAAAATCCTCCTAAATACCTTTAATCAAATTCTCATAAAATGAATCAATATTCAGCCACAGAACGTACTTATTCAAACCGAAAAAAAGTCATGTGACTGCATCAATCTTCCCAATGTTGCAAAGGATTTGAAACCCAAATGATCCGTAAACTATTGAACAATCAGTCAGTATAGTTATTATCCTAACAGGCCGACTTGATTGTCAACTTGATACTAAAAGTTGCAAGTCATAGTTTATCAATAGTGATATTTTGTCAAAAGCGGGAAAAATACAATTGAAAAACAAGGGGAAAAGCCACTTCCGTGACATTCTGACCTATTCTAAAGGAGTATCTGTGTTATATATGTTTTGCCTTTTATTTCTGAATTCTATTTTGAAATAACTAGGGACAGTTTTACACCAACCCACATAGTTTAGAACAGGGGTCTCCCACCTGTAGCTCGGGAGCTACCAGTAACTCGCCAGCCCCTTTTAGGTAGCTCCCTAAAGGATGTAGATTTTAACACATGATCCTGAATGATTAAGTTCAATTCAATTCCATTCTAACGTGTATATATCGTGTGATACAGTATTGGTATATTTTGCATGTGTTTTCCATGTTTTGTCATAATTATTATATCAATTTTTATTATGACTGCAAAAAGGAGTATTTTTCTTATTTAAAGATAAGTAATTTTCTTATCTCAAGTTTAACCAATCTCTGTTTTCATGCCATCTGTTTCTGTTCTCTTTGAATTGTTAGACCCCATACATAAGCTTGTGTAGCTTCCTAGGGTTTCCATTTCTTTTTCTCAGTGTATCAATGTATGAGTAAATGTTTTATTGTGAAGGAGAATAAACTGAAACTGAGTACTGTAGCTATCTGCCTCCAGTTGTATAAAAGAAGCTCTCTGATTGAAAAAGGTTGGAGACCTTGGTTCAGTATCACACTTGCATTCATGAAGCTTTTCATTCCATGTCCAAAGCAGGAATAACCTCTGTGACCATTGAGAGCACAGTCTAGTTTGCGAATAGCGCAATAGAAAGCATGTGTACGATTGGCAGATGATTAAACAATGTCATCTCTCTACTGTAAAAGCGTAAAGAAACCGGCTGGGATTCTTCTTTTTTTTTCTTTTTTAATGAAAAACACGTACAACTATCTCCATTATTAACCCATTAGAGTAAAAAAGACAAATCTCTACGGAGAGACCAGCTCTGTTTGTTACGTACAAAGTGTGGACAGGATGTTACCTCCTCCCTACGTCTGTGTGAGATCAATGGCATCACTTTAATACAGCTATCTCTGCCAAGTGTCCCGGAGCTCCACTGGCCTCAGCATCTCCTCCTCGCTGTGGCAGAGCTTCATCTGATTGGCCGGCTGCGTGTGCGAGGGGCTGATTGGAGAGCGGGCGTTAAGCTGGAGCAGAGGAGGGGAGGACATGAGCTCGGGGGAGGTGCGTTCTGATTTGATGCTGAGGTTCAAAGAGGAGAGGTGTGGAGAGGTGGAGGAGCAGGGCTGAGGCTGGAAAGAGCACCCTCCGCTGGACATTCTGTGTACAGTAAGCAACAAGCAACAGTCAGGCCTTCAGTGTGAACAGATCACCAGGGTATAGCGAGTAAAAAATGCAATACATACACTGAGAGTGTAGGTTCAGAATTCTACCTTCAACTTGATTACATTTAATATATTGTTGTATAATCATAAATCACAACAGTAGTTATCTTGGGGGACATTACAAAGTTCACCAACACAGATCAAAGAATCAAACCGTATTTGAAACTCATCACTTTGGTCTTTTGATAGGATTTAGTTTTCTATTTAATGCCATTTTGACGGGATGTTTTCATGAAAGCTAATGAAAAGGTCTCTTACGGTGTGTGTGCCAATTCCTTTTCTAATCAACAATAAACAATAATGCATACAAATTCTTGCTGGAGTCGACCAAAGACTTTCTGATTACTCGACTAGAAAATATCTAGCCTAAGCTGTACTCACAAGACTTAAATTATAAAGCGCTTCATGTGACTGTAGGCTGTGAAATGCGCTATATAAATAAAGATTACTACTGCCTTAATGTCATGCAAAAACCATGTAGGCATAAAATCACTTGAAGACTATTCATAAAAAGATGAATGAACTGAGTTTGGTCTTTAAAATTTATTCCATGTTTTTTGATTTTGTGCAGTTTTTCAATAGATATTTTTCAAATAAATTATGAACATTCGACTAATACAGTATTTTGTAAACAAATGAATTTTTACTGCAAATCACAATTTATGATAACTAATGTTTGGATTTACAGGCTGGTGCTAAGTGTACTGGGTGAAGCTCTGACTGCCACCCCACGACCCAGAAATGGATTAAGGGGAAGAAAATGGATGGATGGATGGATGTTTGGATTAGTGTTGTCTTGCTCTTATTGTTTGATTCTCAAATCTATTGTTGGCAAATGGAAAATTTTGTAATAATTAATTGTGGTTTATCATCAAGGGAGATAACCACAATTTCCATTTATGATCCAAGGACTTCAGAATTATGAAAAAAGAGGCTTAGCTTTAGCGATACGAGCAACAAGCTTTTAAAGAATTATATATTTCAAAAAAGTACATGTTTTGAGTATTACAGAGTTTATCAAATAGTGAAAAAGTAAGTATCCAATAGAAACCGTATTTGTTTTGAAATGCAAGAAACTCACACTTTTTGCCTTTGCTGTTATTTTTGCTGAAATCCAAATTAAATATATGAACAGATACAATTCAATATTATCACTTTATTTAAAAAAAGTTTAACATTTGATTGTAAGTGTGTATGTTTTCTATGAGATTTTCTTTGTGAATGGAACAATTATCCACAAGCCTCAGGAGAGATTCAGTTCCAGCTCTGTCATTATGTGCTTGTTTGGCTTCACCTTTACCTGTTGTAGCGAGTGTGAATGAGATAATGAGGGTAATTATAATTTACACAATGATCTCATATGCAGCGTTTAGTATATGAGCTTTACTTGTAAACTCTGTGGAGTGTAGACTACTGTTGTGACCATATTCTCCAGGTTAATCCCACTTTTCCAATATTGCAGTGATAATAATCCCATTTTATATTGAAATTGACTTTGAGGGTAATTATGCAAAGTCGTTAAAATCCTACAATGTCGTATTCAGATGTTATAGCATTCCTACCCTGGACTTAGAGGGTTCCCGTGGGGGTCCTGCAGAGGCTGTGCTGTCGGCCATTGGTTCACTGCCGCTCGCTGAAGACTGTGATAAAATCCAGACTGACTATATTCTGAAACAATAACACATAATCTTAAATTGACTTCAAGAATTAGATCAATCAAAATTTCCTTTGGTTCATCATTTTCAACATACCAGGAGCTGCAGGAGATGGCATGCCATACCCTCCCAGGCTGTGGCTCAAAAGTCCTGTTTTGCCCATGGTCACAATGGATCCAGCTGAGTGCAAACCCTGGTACAAGTGCCCCCTCTGGTGACCGCAAGAAGAACAGCAGTAGAATGAAACTATCGGCTGGAGCACCATAAACTATGTAATAAACAATTCAATTCAATGTAATCTTGTGTTGCCCTAAATCACAACAGTAGTTATGTCAGAGGACGCTGAAGTTTCCAACACAGAATCAAAGAGTTTAAAGATAAAAAGAATGTAAAACATGTAGGTATTGGTCCATAGGGAGAGACCAATGTCCATGAATGTTGATAAATGTCCATAAATGTTGAGAATGTTGAGTGTTCTGGTTCATCACCACGGTCCTTTTTGTTAGATCCACTAAAAAGAGCCTCCTGCATTGGCAAGGAAAAACTCTAGAACCCAAACAAGATCTATTATCTATAGAAGAATATACATGTATTTGTCATTTGCAGTAAAACCACATTGGTAAAACTGCGCAAGACTACTGCAGAGTGCACCAGACAGAGAAGATAGTACACACCGAAATACATCAAACGAGTTCCTGGGTCTAAAATGGTTTGGTTCTATCACTCGTTTTCACATGACTCTTTTGGTCTTTGACACATCTTTAGAGCCCAAAGAGAGAATTCTGTGGTCTGATTTGTTTTTACAATTTTACTATTGAAAGGCAAAAGTAGGGTCACCTGTTTTTTGTTTTTTTTTACTATATGAAACAAAGAAAGTTATGTATCCAAGATTTAATCAAAAAGATGCAAACATTGATGAAATTGATTTAAAAAAATGTTGCCAAGCTGCCCTGATTTTCTATTATGTATATATTACATTATATTGCCCAGATTAAAGTAGGCATTGAGAGAACATATTGCTAAAAGGGGAAAAAAACAACAATGATAAATACAAAGCACAAAGTCCAAATTTCTTTTTTTCTTAAATAAAACCAAATTATTGATTTTTGAGATCTGTTATGTCATGCCTTCAGGAGATCAATAAAAATACCAAAATGGCCCAAACCGTGTATTTTCATTGCATTACAAATTGTCCAAACATAGCTTTTGTAAATGTGGCAGTAATTATGTGGCACAGCCAAAATCTGGCAACACTCACATTGGAGAGGTGGTTGATGCGAGGTCCGATGGCTTGGGGGGTAACTGGGAGGTCCCTCTGCCCCTCAGGACACGGAGAGGGAGGGGGCGTCTTCATGTCCAAGGCCCGGTTCAGGTTGCCATGTGCAAACACGGAGTAGCCAATACCTGCCAAAACACCGCAGGACACGTGGAGCAGGAAGTGAAAAGAGATGTGAGCGCAGCACCTTCCTCACCTCCATCTGTGACATGCAGTTCCTCTTTTATATTTCCAAAGACAATGCTTGAACTGTGCCCACAACTCAATTGATGCCACTTGTGTTTTATAGCCTTGTGTACGTTTAGTTTAGCTACGTTTATTTGTTTAAAATGACAGGGACGGCGTACAATAAACATTAACCTCAAAGGGAAAGATGCATTGTACCAGGTTATAGCTCAAGAGCTCCTTTGCCGTAGTCCCTGAGCTGATGTTATGATAGTACTGTGAGATTTCATAACACTTTTAAGCAACTATTGTTAAAGTTCAAACTCATCATTCTATCAATGTGCAGAAGCCTGTACTTTTCCCTTGTTTTGTCTATCTGAAGGCCAAGCTACATGGCACCGTGGAAGCTGCTGATTGGAGGTCTCCATGCCTCCGCTCTGTATAATACACTTGCATTCTATTGTTTGTGTTGTTCGTGCTGTCTCTACCATCAACAATAAAACATGTCTTCTGTCGGAATTTAAGACACGATCCCAGACTTTGTCATCTTCTTCAGTACATTAAAATAACAAACAAGCATGGATGTACAGTTTACGCACAAAAATACAAAAAAGATCAAGTCTTCACGCACACAATTTGCTAAAACCTTTCATATTGCTCATTTATACAGGTCAAACACACATATACACACAAATCACACGGCCCCTTCCCACACACACACACACTCTCTCTCTCTCTCACACATAACCACATACACACACACAGACACACACACACACACAGACACACACACGCACGCTACACATGAGTGCAACAACTGCATCTTTTTGCATGCAGTTGTTTGCCCTCATAGAGCTTACATTAAGTCCTTTGGTGACATTTTAAAAACTTATTTTGCTTATGATCAAGATGTTTAAGATATTGCAATTTGTGCTAAATTTACGTTGGAGCGAATAGGAATCCTTTACATTACCTACTGTAATGACTGAAGTAAATAAATGTGGGATTAAATAAGAGCTTACTTCTTCCTACTCCTTTTCCATCATCCATAAGTGTTATGTTAGCATTATTACTCTTTTTGTTTTAGAAGTTGCTTGTGATTAATTTGCACTAATTATTTCTATGCCCACTTGCTCAAAATAAATCAATAAATAAATCATGTTTGGTTTGATAATATCCATTTCTTTAAAAGGCGTGAGAACATATAAGAATTTGTGCTTGCGATCAGCTCAGTGCATCCTACACTCTGTAGATCTCGTGTTGTTAAGTCGGAGCCCAAAGAGATGAACTCTTTCAGTGGAGCAGCAGTGTCATGAAGGATATTATAAAAGACGCAGATATGTGTATGTTGGGTCAAATTATCATGGTTTAAGATCTTATGTTTTGTAAGGAAATGTATGCTGATTCTTACTATGCCTTACTCTATTCTCTACGTTTGACCGTTTGCACCGAGAGCCAAAGCAATTTCCTGTGACTTGCTGTTACTTAATTTGGCAATACAACATATTCTGATTCTGTTTCTGATGTGACAGTGATGGAAACGTTTGCTTTTTTTATCGTGGATTTTTAGTCTCTTAGTTTTTTTTAAGGACAATACAAATCAAGACAGAAAAAACAACAGCATTATAAGTCTAACAAAACAACACAAAGCAAGGACAAAGAATGGACAAACAAACACACCGAAGAAAAAAAAAAAAGAATATAACAGACAAAACAAAGAATTTTTCACATTCACACAAAAACTATTGTCTATTTCTTTAATGCTATACAACCAGATGCCAGGGCAAGACAGGAGAAGTGTGAGTTATAAAATTAAAAAAAACAATACACAAAACGCAGAACTAGTTAATGTCACCACACACTCACACAGAGACAAGGCCGGTTTCACACCAATGTTTCCTGTGACTTATCAGCAGCTGTGAGTCCACGAGGGGTCAGACAGATAACACTGTCACTATGTTATCGATGCTATAACGCACAGGGCTGTCATGCTGAATATTTATGTAAATATGCATGATGACAAAAGTGACATTTGAAAGTGTATCTACAGTATATTTGACACTTTTGGAAACCTTCGCAAAAATGTCCAAATAATCTGTGTTTTGTGATACAAATAGAACATAAATGTATACAAATTGGATATTTTTGTAGTTTTACCTAAATCAAGGGTAAATGTGTGTTGTTGATA
Organism: Knipowitschia caucasica; assembly: GCA_964034765.1. Classification (NCBI taxonomy): domain Eukaryota; kingdom Metazoa; phylum Chordata; class Actinopteri; order Gobiiformes; family Gobiidae; genus Knipowitschia; species Knipowitschia caucasica. Next base: position 27,335,989 of record OZ035824.1, read on the forward strand.
TATTCAAACTGAAATAATACATGTCACAACTAATTGAAATAATCCCACCAGTTCAAACATGAATGACTTCTATGGTACATTCACACTTGTTGGTCTGGTTCACATTAACTGGACCAATCCTGGTTCAATTGGGGCAAAATGTCTTTATTTGTGGATGTAAAAGCACACCAACACTCGTCACTTCAGTCAGTTCACAGATCTGTTGAATCAGATCTGTGAAGCAGACCTGGTCCAGTTAATGATCTATAGACTTACCTGTGTGTGGAGACATGAAGGCACTGTGGGGGTGGGCAGCAGCAGGACTAGCTGGTCCGGGTTTAGCGCTCAGGGCCTTGAACCCAGAGTGCCTGTGGGTGCCCGGGTTGGGGGTGTTGAGGTGCCCGCTCTCCCAGCTGGACGAGACTAGGAACTGGGCCTCCGGAGCGAGCAATGAGGGAGACTTTGGAGGAAAATATGTCTCGAGTTAATTCATTTCTACATTCATTACTTACCGGTAATTGAAATAGCAAATACTGCATGTTTTTTTTTATTTCACTGAAAAATATATGATTTCAGCTGAAGAAATAAAGGCAATGGGATGTTATTGCTTTGTTTTGAGCGTCTCTCAGTAAATGCTAATAAACATATATTATTCACACACATTCACTGCTTACAGTATGTCGCAGATATGACTCATGACTTAGCCTGGGGAAGTCACTTCTCTGTCTTTAATGTCAAAGGTGATTTAAATGCTCTATTGTGGATCATTCTAAGTCATAAACCAACATTAAGATTGAGCAAAAACCTAATGCTTTAACAGAAGTTTGTTGCCATGACAACAAGACTATAGCTTCATTAACGTGAATGAATACTTTATTAATGTAATAGATGGAGTATAGATAGAGTAAATACTTTTTAAAAGATGAAAAATTATTTGTGCCTCAAACTATGTTTTTTTTACTCAACAGATTTGTTTGTTTTGTTCAAAATTGACATTTGTACTCACATAGAAGCGCTGCCGTGCCACGGACAGGTCCACTCCTTCACTCAGCCGATCAGACACGACCTGCATGCTCTCCTCACCGTCCATCTCTGAGCCGTCCAGACCCAGACCTTTCCTACGGAGGGTCTGGAAATAAGACACAATGTGTCGTCTTCAGATCTTATCTGTGACCACTGACTAAATGTGGTCCCCAACAACAGAAAAGACTAGTATGTATTCTCATTGAACAGCTGGCCATAAAGTGTTTTTAAGTACAATACACTTCACTATTTTGTACTGGTATCTGTGTTACTTATTTGGGACTAATAAAAGGTACAGAAAACATGGGATGTTTCAGTGTTGCATAGTTTCAGCCAAAGAAAAGAAAGCTTTAAACAAGGTGCTCCGCTCTGAAAGAGGACTGTGAGTACTTCCCTCTGGCAGAAGATATTGTTTGTTGAAATGTAGGACATCTCACTTTGCTAATAGCTTCTTTTCACAAGCTGTTATCAGTTTAAACAAAGCACTTTAATGATCTTGCACTTATTGAAACTGTTTTAGTCGATGGACTTCACAGTGTCAATTGTTTGTTTTATTCCTGTACTTTTAATCTTGTTTTGTTTATGTAGTTTTCTAGTGCACTCTGGGGACTTTTGCATATGTATTCCAATGTGGTTTTACTGCAAATGGCCAATAAAATGAATCTGAATCTGTATCACAAGTTACAGCACAGCAGGAATGAGTACGACTTGCACTAAAATAAAATAAAAATGACCAGGACATGTAGAGAACACAATAAGAAACATATTTATGCTGCTTATGAGTTAAAAAAAAAGTCGATTTGGTGTTTAGTTGTCCTTTTAAGGGTTGAACCGGTCTCACCTCCAGTATGTCAGTGTTGGTGCGGCTCTCGTGCGGCTCGCTGTACTCCGTGTACTTGAGTAGCACTTTGTCCATGTCGGTGCTGGCGTACTGGAAGAGGCGGTTGGTGCTGTTGAAGATGATGAGGGCGATCTCACAGTCACAGAGAACGCTCAGCTCGTAGGCCTTCTTCATCAGACCGAACTTACGCTTGGTAAAAGTCACCTGCAGACAGATGGAAAACAAGTGAGACAGGAAATAAAACCATAGCAGACCACTCGCTAACTCGGTACTGAACCTAGTTGGACTGTATTTTCATATGTATTTTAGTAACTTGCACTTTTGTTGAAGTGTATCTTAATTTGTATTTTGGTAAACTGCACTTTTTATTTAAACTGTATGTTAATATGCAAGTTATGATTGTAACAGGCTTATATCACTACGCTGCCGAACGGAACGTTTTAAGAGATCCTTTGTTCCTTCGGCTGTCAGAATGTACAACAAACCTGTACGAGTCTTCTGCTGCTGGACATCTGAATTTCTTCTACGGGGGATCATCTATCTGTCTGTCTATCTGTCTATCTATTGTCAAGGACTACAGATGGATGTACCATGGTGCGACATCTGGTGCAGCCATCTTTTTAATGCAACTGCGCATTGTCCATAATAAATCATACTTAAACTCTCACCAGGGGTCTCAAACATGTGGGGTATTTTGTGGCCGTCTAGTGGACCTAACGTGTGGGCCCCTACTGAGAGTCTGGGCCAATATGGCGTGTTGTGGATTCTGGCAAACGCTGATTTTATTAAGAAAACAACCACTTCATTCATATCACTGTAAACATTGAAGCCTATACGGTGGCAAGAAAGTCCTCGATTCCACCTCCAGACCTTTCTGTGTGGAGTTGGCATGTTCTCCCCGTGTCTGTGTAGGTTTCCTCTGGGTGGAAGTGGTGGTCAGCCGAGCTAGTTGTTCACTAGAGCAGCGTGTCTAAATATGCCTTTTGCGTGTTGTTTTAAGTTTTCTTACCGATCGAATCGCAAAATCTTTAATGGATACTTTGGGATTCCTCGTGAAGAGATTAATAAAGAGCCTCGCACTAAGGATTTTATAAAAAGGCGCAGGAAAAGGGGCTCTCAAACACAGCCACAGACCCATTGTTTTGTTGAGAATGACAAGTTCATTCACCAATCGTTACTTACACGGCTCTTTACGATGCAGGATTTGTCCTTCAGGACCTTAACTCTGAGTTCCTTAACCCACACAGACAGACGGAAAAGTTGCAGCATCCATGTTTTTCCAAACCTTCATTTGTTTAGCAGTGCAAAAGCTTGATTGTAACACTAGCTAGTGGATTAGAATCTAAAGTGAAGAAAATGACAGTCCAGGATCATGTCTTTAATTCAGACAGAAGACATATTTTATTGTCGATGGTAGAGGCAGCATAAACAAAGACGTTACAAAATGTAAGTGACATACAGCAGAGGAATAGAGACTTATTAGCATGTTAGCATTCGCTGCGGTGCCAGTAGCTTCAACCTTGATATTATCAAAACATGTAGTGGAAAAAATTCTGCCTTGTGCATATTGTTAGAATGATGAGTCAGAACGTTAACCAAGCCTCAAAGTGTCATGGAATATCCAAAAAAGCAAACAAATACTCGGAAGAGTCGCATTTTCTCCACATATCAGCAGCAACTCTTGCTGGCCTGACCACCACTTCGTCAACCGGAAGTTTATGTGTCACGTGATTGCAAGCCAAGAATAGTAATAAACCAACTATTCAAACTGGACTGTTTTTTGAGAATCTTGGATAGTCAGAGAATTAGCAGGAAGGGCTAAAAGCGTTTAGTTCTCTCCGAGTGCATCTATCCAAAATGTACTCTCACTTACTTTCTGCCACCAGTTAAGCCCCGCTCCACAAGAAAAAAACATCTCTTTGTTTACAAAATTGGAAGGAGCGTATATTGAGTCCTATATTTAAAAAAAAGCAAAGAAAAAAGCATATTACAAACTGACCTGTCGATTCCTTTGGTCCAAGATGCGAGATATTGTTATTTTCTTTCTTCCCATGTTTTCTGTTGGCAGGAAACTGAGGAAGACACATAAGACACAGACGTGATATAAATGAGAGTAATATCGAATGTATTAACACAATTTACAATACAATTTATTCTTGTATAGCCCTAGGTCACAACAGAAGTAATCTCAGAGGACTTAACAAAACCATTGAAATCACCAACACAGGTCAGAGAATCAACAGTTAAAACACATGAAGAATATAAAGCACACACAGAAAAAAATGTCCATACATGTTGTAGAATGCTAAAGTGTCCTGATCATCACCAATCCTTTCTGTTGGACACTAACTGTCCAACAAGACCCTCCTGCATCGACAAGGAAAAACTCTTAAAAAACCCAGTGGGAAAAAGTGAGAAACCTTGGAGGAGAACTAGGGAAACCCACAGGGAGGGAGACCCATATGAGAAAGGGATCCGCTCCTCCGGACGGACAGGCTAATGATTTAGGACCTAAGCTAGCTACAGAACGTGGACCAGTGGCCTCTATTTAATGTTGTTGAATTTAGATCTATGGGTCGGGTCCTTGGGTTGTTCACTCCACTCAGAATATAATATTTGTTCTCATTAGTTGAAAGAGTGGCAGCAGTTAAAGGATGAAATATGGTACTTTATAAATATATCCAAAATATCTAAAGCTCTCGCAAACACTTGGTATAAATGTTTCTAAATGTGTAGACCTCTAACTCAGATGGAAAATAGTGAAATAGGCTTTCACCAATCATCTCTCAGCCTAAAATAGTAGCATCTTTTCTATCATTTTCACAACTATGAGAGATTAGGACCATTCCATAAGGTGATAACCACAATAATAAAGGTCAATGAAGTGTCCTAAAGTTTCACAGGGGCACGATTTTAGCCCAGACAGTTGTGTCTCGAGCTAAACTTAGCCGCTGTTTTGTCGAGGTCTGACCCCCACCTCCTCTGTGACCCCCCCGCAACAGCACGATGACCCAAGAAACAGGGCTATAAATACAGCTTAGCACATTTCAGGCTAGATTGTTTGTAAAAAAAAAAAAAAAAAAAAAAAAAGTACTGAAAGCCGCCCACTCATTTCTCAGGCAAAACTATAAAAGAAAAAATATGTTCAAAATTATTGAAAATATATTGAATGGAATTATTATATTGAATGGCATACATGGGATGAGGGCACGTTTATTTTTGTTATACATATTTATTATTCTCTTGACAAATTCAGATTCAGATTCAGTGTAATATTTGACAGAAAAGCAGGTGTTGCTCGATAGACATTTCCCTTTGCCATTAGTGTCGCTCTCCTGCTAACCCACACGTTTCCAAAGCCCCTGGTTTTCCCCTCAGTCTTAGATATTTGTTGGATGACTCTATATTTAGAGTGTGTCCCAGTTGGCGGATATAGTGGCCAGTTCCCATGACCCACGAGTGCCCGTCACAACTCCACGTCATTGGTGCTCGGGCATCTGGGGCATTTCAGCTGGAATCCACCACCGCGGCCTTAAAGGACTACCTTATAAAGTTGTGTCATGAAGAACAGATAAGACAGACCAGTGTCAAGATGTCACTGTACAATAAAGACTGAGGTCCGTGCCCATAATTATAACACAAGCAGCAATGATGCTCCTTGAAAATGAAGCTGTCATAATGTGTATGAAAATAAATAAAAAATAATGATAACAAACAATCCATCCATCTTCTTCCCCTTAATCCATTTCTGGGTCGGAGTCAGAGCTGCACCCAATCCACAGAGCACCAGCCCCTCACTGATCCTCCTGCAGGTGGTGAGTCCACAGGAGGACGACAACACAGCCTTGATCTCTCAGCGGGGGCTTCAGGTAAAGTGGGATTAAGTGTCTTGCCCAAGGACACAACAACAGCAGGCATCAGTGGGAGTAGGTTTCGTGGTGGGCTCAAACTCACGATCTTCCGGCTCAAAGACTAATGCTCAACTTATAATTTATTATAAAGCATAATAATAATAATAATAACAATAATAGTAATAATAATAATAATAATAATAATAATATGAAAGTTATAGTAGGGCTGCACAACTAGCAGGGGCTTTTGGGGTCCCCTTAGAAAACAAAAGTGAGCATTTGAATTGTACAATGCATTATATACATAGCTTTATTTCTCAGCAAGGTATTTATAATTATTATTATTGTTACTAATTTTTTCATTGTTATTCTGTATTATTATACAGAAAACACATTCTCAAGCAGGTGCAGCACAGACGTGGAGACCTTGCAGTTTTAAATATATTATACTTATGTTTTGGTAAATGTTTTTCTTTCTTCTCATTGAGTATGGACGGTTTTATGAGCAACACGGAACAGATAGTTTTCGACAAAATCTAAACTATTATACTAACTAAAATATTGTTTTGAGCTTTAATATTTTATAATTTCTTGTACTCTTGATTATTACGACTTGAAAAACAAAAAATGATTTAATGTTATTTCAAGAACTGTTGCTATATATACTCATCCCAAGGGAGACATTTCTTGTATCTTTAAGATAAAGAAATGTAAGATAATTTTGCCTGTCCCATTGGCAAATCTGTTTTTTTACGGCAGTCAAAATGTGCTCACATTAAGATACATTCAATGTGAGCAATTTTTGACCTTTTGTTCGAGACTTAGCTTAAATGTGCTGATATTGACGAGCACATGAAAGAATACAAATTAATGTGATTAGATATCAAACCCTGTGTGCTCGGGGCCCTCACTGGCGCAAAGGTGGCTGAGTGGATAGCACTCTCGCCTCTCAGCAAGAAGGTACTGGGTTCGAATCCCGGCCGGACCAGGGCCTTTCTGAGTGGAGTTTGCATGTTCTCCCTGTGTCTGCGTAGGTTTCCTCCGGGTACTCCGGTTTCCCCTACCACTAAAAATATGTACAATACGTCTGGCATGCGCCTCCTGTACTGGCGACCCCGCTCCCATCTCTGTGTGGAGTGAGAGGACAAATGCCCAAAAAATAACAATTGTAAACCGCTTTGTGGCTCTGGTCTGTGAAAGGCGGTATATAAATAAAGCTTACTTACTTACATACTTACTTAAGGCCCCGTGTCCTCCGCTGCATGTGCTTCTGCCCTGCTCACAGCAGTGCAGGAAATATCGATGCCTGACACATTCATCAAAACCACAGGCCTCTTTTTTCAGCTATTTGTGCTCATAACTCCACTTATTACTCATAAGTCAAATGACACAATAAGACACTCAAAGAAACAACACTAAATTAAAAGAATTAAAAGTAATTCAACAGTAGGGGTTGAAAGTATATTTCATACTTCAGAGGTCCCTGAAGACAAATGAAGCCCTGCTCTTAGGGAAAACGTAGCATCCTACACATTCTCTTTTGTGTTGATATTATTATCATCATCATTATAATTATAACTATTATTAATATTATTATTATTATTATTATTATCTGCAACACTTTGTTCTGTTACACTGCTTCTAAAACTATGGATAACTTCTTTATTCAATCCAAAACCCACAACGACCCCTGAACATGATGCATAGATGCTTCAGGTTTCTTCTCATCTAGGTTTTCTTTCACTCAGTAATTCAGCAAATTTACAAGTGTTTCATTATGAAACCACAATCAAAATATCTGTTAATCAAAATCATTGATTACAATAATTTTCAGAAATGAACAATGACTTTGTGTAAACATTTAGAATAGTCCACTCATACGCATGACTGAATGTTATTTGAGTTCATTTTGCTGTTTGTACATGAATGATTAGAGCGGCTCATTTGAAACTGACATTTGACACATGATATAGAGCATTATGGGCCTTTTATAGAAGATCATGTTCATTCATTTTTGTATAAAACCACAAAGGTTAATGATATAAAATGAAAAGGAAAGGGAGAGTGCAAGGGTGACAATGTTTTTTCTTCGAAAATTAACAGCAGATAATTGACTGATCTTTCTTTGAAATGATAGTCTTGACTCATGAAATTCATGATGATGATTTGCTGATGATGACAATAAAGCATTGGTTATCAAAACTCAAGTGAACATAAATTAGCCTAGTGTTAGCACCGACTGCTTCAAAGGCGTGTGTTGATAATTTCCTATAATAATTTACTGACGCATGTTAGAATAGATTTATTTCCAGAATAGCTCGTCTGGAGCCTTGTTACTGAGCACGTCCTGCCACGCCACACGCACAGACGCGGCGCACAAGTGATGGAGCAGCTACAGTAAACTTTACAGACCATCCATGTGGTATGGCGTCTTCAGATACTTCAATCTAAATCTCACTCACCTTTTTACTGTTCGTGGATGGTTCTTCGTTGATTTCTTGCTGAATGACGTAGGTTATACGTCTCCCGGGTGGCCTGTGGCTTGGCGCTGATGTGGAGTGCACCTGATGCGGCAGAAGTGGATGTTTATGCGCTGTTTTCCAACAGCTGCCGCGCACTGTACAGCGCCTCCTCTGTCTCGCCATTGGACACTCACCTCCTCCCCCTTCAACCCTGGGCTCAACGCTGCACGACTTTAACACAACTCTTTCACTCAAACATATTCTGCACACCCATTCCAGGCAAGTGAAATTATACAATATATGCGCTTATAATTGATAAACTTATAAACCATACTAAAATGCAGAGCACCACAATCAGGATCACTGGTTCTGTTTAGTAGTATCTGTTTTATTTGTATTGTGAAATTGTGTTTGTACAGATTTGAAATAAATCATTTAATTGAAATAGATAAACTCATTTTCTTATAACATTCTTCCATATTCTGGACAAACCCCAAATGTTGACCCAGATGGGACTTAACGGTGATACATACCATACTCTAATCCATGCATTCTATCTATTCCTGCATTCTATTAAAAGCAAATCTTCCCCATGTCCGTTTAATAAGTATATTTAGATCTTCTACAGCGTGCTACATTATTGACTATTTTGGGATGTGACACAAAGTCCTTCCTAAAAATAAAAGTGACAATTCATTATTCCAGAGCATCTATGGTTGACAACTCTATCCCTCACACACAGCAACAGACCTTGGCATATGAACCTGTGCAGATCTCCAGAGGGTTCTCAAAGTCTGCTCCTGATGCAATAGTTAGCAACATCCCTACTGAGAGTCATAGTGTGTATACCTTCAGGACTAAAGCAGCCTTCAAATACTCTGGAGAATAGGGTCAACTCCCCTTTGCAAATGTGAGACCTTTACTACACGTAATTAACAGTATTTTCCACTGCCTGACTTATTTATAGAACCCATGTCATGCAACATAGAAATACACTGTGTACTATTCCTGTATGCTATATTATTAATTAGCAAGACTTGTGTCAACATAAATCTAGGAAATTGAAGGAAAAATAGTTATGGGCGTTCCTTGAAATAGGGTCAAAAAGATCAAGTTCTTGAAAGATAAAAATATTCAACAATGAAAAATCTTGAATGGGATCTGATGCAGTTGAAGTCTCCATGGGTTAATTTTGGGGCCATCAATGCATTTATAGCAGGGGTGTCAAAGTCAACCACATCAGAGGCCAAAAAAACTAATATGCTACAAGCCGAGGGCTGGACTGGTTCAATGTTGATTAATAATTAAATGAATAATCCAATATATTTGTATAGCTCTGTCAGTAATTTCAAGTGTAAAAAAAAATTCAGCCGCTCAAAGACAAAAACACATAATCAATGATCAATAAATCATCAATAAATCTGATCATAAAATAAAAAGATAAGACAAGATAGACTTTATTGATCTCACACTGCAGGAGAAATATACATGTCACATTTGGCATGGACAGAGTGTGCAACATGTTCAAGGTTAAAAATATAGTCTGTGCAGGATTATGTAAGTGGCAATTAAAGAAACAGTGGCAATAGTAGTGCAAGTTTTTAGTCCTAGTGCAAGTGACTTAAAGTGACTTATTGTACAGTCTGACAGTGGTGGGGATAAAAGCCCTGCGGTAAGAAATATTTTCTTATGGCTCTCTGTGGCCGGTTCTAATATTAAACAAATATCAACCAGGGGGCCAAGATAGTTCGTTTGCGTGCCGACCTGGCCCCCGGGCCTCAACTTTGACATCCATAAATTAAATCAACAAAGTTTAAGGTGTAATTTAATAAAGTCAATGTGCAGTTACATTAAAAAGATGGCTGACTTTCCACCTGTAGTCCTTGACAATACAATCATGACTTGCTCATTAACGTACAGTTAAAATAAAAAGTGAAAGTTACTAACTTACACATCCAAATACAGTTTAAATAAAAGTGCAATCTGGTGAATAGAGAAGATCAGTTTTCCCATTTCACGACAAATCTTTACAAAAGAGCTGTGCAGATTAAGTAGATTTTTTTCTTTTTCATTTTCCTGAAACTTCTCACTTCTGCTTTTGGCCTGATCAGCCACAAGTCTTTAGAGCCTGTGGTGAGGCAGTCGGATTCCAAAATAGCCTGTATGGTCAGTGTACATGTGTGAGAGCCATTGTTCACATTGTGAACATTTATAGCGATGGCGTCTTATCTGCGTCTTAACAGAAAATATGTATAAGTTACACCTTTTTCTCTCACAGCCCCTTAAGCCTTTACCAGAACAAATCGCCTGTGGCCTGAGCTTCTAACCAAAGAGCGGTGTACGCTGTTTGTATCAGTGGGAAATGTTCATCTCTTTTCAAGTCATTGCGTATTCCAACTCAGTTTGGTAAAACACAAACTCCGCTTTGTTCATAAATGGCATTGATTGATACATACACATCTCTATTATTACCCAGTGCTGTTTAAAGAAGAGATAAGATAACTGTTATTTGTCCCACTGTGGGGAAATGTCGGTGTTGCAGAGCGCATTTTCTCCTCCTTTACAGTGATTAAAGCCATAAATACATGAACACATACAAAAAGGAAAGGAAACAAAAGAAATGAATAAATCAAAACGTGTATAAATCCATACGCCTATACAGTTAAAATATATCTTGAACAAATGTGATTGTTCATAGACTCCTTTGTAAACAGTCTTGTGCAACTCATACTTTCCTTTCACAATTCAATCCCAGGACATATTATACATATTTGGCACTATAGATACATATTATGAATACAATATACATGTTGCCAAGGGTCCATTTAATGTATTTTTTGATTGTTATAAGTTACTATCTATATTAAAGCATTTAATTATCCTACCATTACAACTGAACTGTGTGTTGGCATTGTCTGCTGGAGATAGGTAGAGACCACATTAGATATTTTTGAATATTAAAACTGGCAACGCAAATGTCAGACTCATGTGAAGCTCATTCTGCTTCTGATTGGATGAAGATTCACTTTGGGATGTTTACATCACCAATTTGGCCATCCTTTATTAAAGTGATAGTCTGCAACTCTAAATGAATTACACATTTTAAGAATTGTATTAAATTGACCTCCTGGCTTTAAATGTTGATATAAAATAAGTAATTTTATAAATTCTAATATTACGGGTAAGTCCCGCCTTCCCTTCGCTCAGAATCCACGATGCCGTTCACGTTAACCAATCAAGTGAGGCCAAGGGCTGTCAATCATCGCGCTAATGCGACGAGCATTAGGAGGAGCCTCCGAATCAAGCCTCCATTAGGCTCTGAAACTACATGAGAACGGTACAGAGAATTCTGAACATCCACGCTGAGTTACTCATTTATATACTGAACCTATATCCATAATCAGATTCTCTGCAGATGTGTCCTATGATGTTCAATTCATGATAATAGCTACTTCCGGTGTAGACCAATCAGAAAGGAAGGGGGAGGGAGCTTGCGTCGTTTTTTTTCAAATCAAGTACCTCTCTCTCTCTCTTTCTGACAAACTGCAGACAATCACTTTAAGGGAATGCTTGCCTGGCTTCAGCCATCCGTGAACTCCGGTCAATTATTATTTCCCTTATTTGTTCGAAAGGAATTTTGTACAATGGTGTGGTAAGACCAGGCTAAGGGAATGCCAAACTCTTAATAATAAACTTTGAATGTAGGCAATGGCTCACACAATTTCTTGTGTGACTTTAATGTTTTAATTTGGTGTTTGTTGATGTGATGATTTGGGCCTTATGGGTGATGTGGACTGTGAAGCGCTTTGTGTTGCCCTGTGTATGAAAGGCACTCTACAAATACACTTTGAATGTAGGCAATGGCTAGACAGACCCATGGCCACCCTCCTTGCTTACCCGGGCCAGAGCCGGCTCTACCTGCTGAGGAGGCTCAGATCTTTTGGAGTGCAGGGGCCACTCCTGAGGACCTTCTATTCAGCCACCATACCAACTCCACCTAAATAAAGGTCAATAAAAACGTAATTTAAACTGGACTGACAGGCAAGATCTCTCTAATTGCTCAATTTGTCTTATTGGTGAAAATGCCAAGGGGTGGGACTCTAAATAAAAAAAAAACAAAAAAACTATAGTGCAGGGAAAAATATGCATATGTAAAAACGTATAGTAAAATACTTCTAGTTCATATATTTATACTTACATAATTAACTTGAATGTCTGTGTTAATCGGAATAGCGCTTTATCTTACTGAAGTGCTGTGTCCTCTTTAAGACTTTGGCATATTGAATGATGAATCATAATCCTTTAATCACTTAATCAAGTTATGCATGAATGCTTGAACAAATCTGAGAGAAGAAAGAGATTCTATTATGTGTTAAATTATCAATTACTATCATATAGAGGTTGACACGTTTGAATTTGTTTCGCTGGTCTGTTGTATCCTGCTTCAATAACATGCACTTTCAAATGTAGCCCAAAAGAACTAACGCAATATTAGTTTGAGGCCATACAATATCAACCAGCAATATGGCGCGCCTTTGAATGCATCTCCATATTTAATATTTACTAGTAGATTAAAATTTGTGTTTTGCCACTTGTGAGCCGTAGCATCAGTGTTGTATTCATGCCCACAGCTCGTCACCTCTCAGGGTTGGGGCAGCCTGGTTCATTGTCGCCGCTGACCCAAAAGAAAAGTCTATTGTTGTTGCAAACTTTTAATCTGGGGCTTTAAACGTACACCACATGCCCAGACGGAGCAAAGCGCAGGGACTCTGGCACAGTGCTGGACAGGAAACTTCTCCATCCGCTCTATGTTCCACTGAAAACAATGCTTTCCACCGGAATGGCAGCGAGGCAGTGCGCGTAAAGTCACATCCAATTCTCCGACCGCGCGTCTGGATGAGAATAACATGGCGAGCAACTACAGCCAGCGCTCTCTAACAGTTCTGTGCCTGCTGGGAGTTTTATCCGCCATCATGTCCGTTCTGTCTGTTATTTTAATCTTCCAGCTTCAGTCCCAACAAGCAGCAGTGAAGGAGGAATCTAGCCCGCCCAGGTCGTCCCTTTTCCCCGCGGGCGTGTGGGCCGTGCTGCTGCCGGTGGCCACGGTCCTCAGCGCGCTGTCGCTCACCCTCAACCTGAGCTCCGTGGTGGTGTGTCTGCTTCACGCATACTTTTCAACGGAGGTTTGCAGAGGGGAGAGGGATTCAGAAAGGTATGTGAGGTTTAGAGATATTGCAGTTATGTGGTGATAACAGGCCTATGCAAAACACAACCCCACAACTCTGGAATGTGCTCACTTTGTTTGAACAAGTGAATTCGATTTGGGGTACCGGACTTTCTTGATTCGGATGATGATTTTCCAAGCAAAGAGTCTTGAAAAGCAAAAGTCTGTGAACAAATTCAGACCACAACATGATGTTTTTGTTTTCACCATTTCATTATATTGACCTTTATTTAACCAAAAAAGTGCCTCTGGGTTTTTGGTTTGTAGAATCTCTTTTTCAGGGGAGTTCTTACCCTAGAGACTTTGGGGTTTGTACATGTTATTAGTGGCAGGAAAACCGGAGCACCTGCAGGAAAAAGCATGCGAACTCCACTCAGCAAGGCTGCCTGGGAGTGGATTTTAACCCAAGGCTAACCACTCAACCACTATACCACCTTGACCCAAATAAAGGCCAATAAAAATATACTTTTTGAACTGATGGGCTGAGTGAAGGTGGTCATCTCTTACCCCTGTCTGAAGAATATAGCTCAAAACAAAATGTTATAGAATTTCAGCAGGCAGCTGGTATTGTTTAATGCAGACACAAAAAGTTGTGAAAGTGAAATACCAAAGGCTTATCCTTGTTTTTGTGACTCACACTTGTGCTGGGCTGCCCCCACCCTGTAAAAGTTCTGCATCACTGTTGAATCTAAACACAAAGGGCTTCCTCTTATGCACCCAGCACACGGCCTCTATCTGGCTCACACCCATGTCCGTTAGACCTACGCACACACGGAACAGTTATGTGAGTGGACATGCATGAGGACAAAAACCTACAGTTAAATACGTAACCTGATTTTGGTCAACCACTGTTATTTATGGCACCGTATTTGTTTCCGCAGAGCAGACTGGTTCTTTTTGGACAGCAGAGCAATACGACATGTGGCTGTTGGGCTCTTTTGCATGGGAGTCTCTGTGTACTTAGCAGGTAAATGCATATAACTCACCTCATGCGCTTATTGATGTAATAATGACCTTTATTTAACAAGGATAGTTCATAATTTAAATTTTTGAGAGTCCTGTGGTGTGTTTGCACATGGTTTTTAATATATTGAAACGGTATGTGCAGTTTAAGATTTTATGGTTTTTGGCCTTTTGGAGATTGTGAATAACATAAAAAACACATGTTTCACGCTCATAAACCCGTTTTCTATTTTCAAATGATAACTTCTATGAGATCTCAAATGTGTAGTTCAAGCAAGGCGGCCCAGGAATTTACAGGAGCTGGAGGCTTTGTTCCAAGAAGGGGGTACTTGTTTATTGTTTTTTGCTTTACTGTCAGAAGTTTAAGAACCACATCCACAAAAGACTGCAAGATGTCATAGACGTTAAACTTATGTGAACTTCTAATCAGGGTGATTTGAGTAGTATCAGTATCAACATGAACTGAAAATATAAAAACACATCACGACTAACAATGAGTGACTGAAGGTATTGGAGGTTTCCAAAAAAACTAATAGAATGCAATGATTTATGATGCTGAATAAAAAGTCCAGTGTTGTGTGGACTTTAACCAGCTGAGACAAAAGCTGTAAGGCCACGTTCTTTCTGGTGCTTCAATGAGAACAATGGGCTCTTTGAGCGGTGTCCATGACTTGAATGTTTTTAATGCTGGACGTGCCAGTGTGGTGGTGCTCTGTTTCACTGAGCAACTAGTACCACGGCCGCCACTCGAAGCAAGTCTCTCCATTGTTTCAAGGTCTTGGTGTCATTGGCCTTATGACCCTCTGTTCGGCCATTCTCCTTCAGTGGCAGAAAGGGAGGACCATGACCAGCTCCAAAATCTTCACATTCCTATATTGAGCCTCTCTCCTTCCTTTGGCATTCCTGTGTCTCCTGCCTTTTTTCTGTAAGAAGGAAAACACATGTATTAATGTAAAAAGCTCACTTGAAAAAGAAACCATTTAGATTCATTACAGAAAAACGCACAAAAATATTGTTGACAAAAATCTAACAGATCTTTTTTTTCTCTCTCACAGCCATGTCTGCCTTTATGCTGTTGACATTTGAACTGGAGACAGGCCTCGCAAGTGCCTGCGTGCTGTTGTCTGGAATACCCATTTTACTAATTGTAGTCATCCATTCCCTGATCAAAGTATCCCAGAGCGCCAAGAAATATCACTCCGACCACATTGGCGCTTTATATCAAAATGACCATAGTAACAGCAATGCAGCCCTCTCTCGACCGTGTGAGCTCAAGATTGGCGTGGACAAACCCCGGATGCACCGCACCCAGTCTTACCTGGTGCATAACATGATGTATCCTCCATGTGGAAACCCAAGCCCAGAATACCCTCAGCGCCCTCAATTTTCCACAACTGAGGCGACTCACGACCAGGGCAGTCCTAACGATGGCTACAGCAGTGGAGGAAGCAGTTCGAGAATACACCGGACACTATCCAGTGACACGGCCTTACTGCAGGCTCAAGTCAAGCCGTGGAACGGAGTAAACAATGAGATGAGGAGCGTACTTGCACGGAAGTCTGGGATTTCTGCCAAAGACTCTACTCTTGTGTGACATTAAGATACTCGAACAGCGAATGATCTGTATGTGTGCAATGCCAGGGAAGTTTGTGAAAGCTGTTGAATGAAAACTTGTTGTGGTAATCAAAACATATCCTTTGATTTGTTTATCGTTTTATAGATCAAATATGTGTAACACTGTACAAAGACTGGATTCTAAAATAAACGTTTATCATTTTAAACTTGTGGTATTGATTTTGACTAACCTTGATTATGTGCAGGCGTCATGAGGAAGTGGACCGGACATGAGGTGGAGATGAGACATGGGGACTAGGAAAGGGTCGGACACATTTAAGGTTCATGCAGGTGGTAAAACACAATCAAAAACTGTGACTGTATTATGAACATTGATATAACCAGGACAGTCCCACTGAGACTTCATCTATTTTTAAATGGAGTCCTGCATGTTAGTAAGGTTCGATAAATAGGACAAATTATAAAAGCCGCAAAGAATTCAAAATGAGAATGGACTCAATGAGGGACGTTTTATTTTAGAAACGCTGAAAAAGCTTCCTCTCACCTGCGGCCTTGAGAGTTGTTGATGCGCTCCTTTAGGCTGATGGTCTGACGAAGCAAACCATCAATATTCTTGAAATACAGGCTGCTGTTGGTCATACTCTTAACAGCACTGGACAAAGAAACGTGCGTAAGAGAATCACGTCGCTGTCAAAACAGTTTCTGGAGCTCACCTGCATGCATATTCCACTGTGTAGATGGCACCTTGACTTTGTTCTTCCCAACTCTGCATGTCAGTCTGTATCAAGTAAACCATGTGGATATACAGTTAATCCATTTTAATATCAAAGTGAAATATGATTATATGAACTAAAGGATGTTGTACAGTTACACAATGGACCGACAAAGTGCCCGCCCACCTCACGGTTCTAAAAGTAACATCCTATTTATTTTCATCAGACACACAGTTCAAAGCTGGTTTGGGTCAATCAGCAATGTTATGAATAATGATGACAAGACCAACACAAACAAATCGGAAAAATAGTTTCAGAAACTTTAGAGACAGCAAAGTGCTGAACAGATTAAGCAGAATTTAAATTGAACGACAGCTATTGGTCTATAAAGGCAAACAGATCAACCAGTGTTGACAGGAACATGAAAGAGCATCGCTTGTTCTTATACATAGCTAGTTAGCCTCTGTAATGCCCTAAACTTAAAAAGGTATATAGGAGGATTTTCCCAGATTTTAGGAAAGAACCGCCCTCTCCACTTTTTGAACAAAACTCTCTGGCCTTATTTGATGAGCACGTATCACTAGAATGGGAGTAATAGTCTTTATGATCCACCCGAAAAGTAGAAAATCCTCCTAAAATCTTTAATACATACGATTTATCTTAATATCTATTCATCTTAATATTTTTATGTGTAATTCCATTGGGAAAATGATTTAGACCATTCTTCCTAAAGCAAAATTGCAATGCAAGATGGGCAGGTTTTCGCAGCTCCATTGCACAAAAATAAGAGAGAATTGAATGAAGAATAAACACGTGAAACTTGCCTTGTGTTGCACCAGTTCTGGGAGTGACCTTCGGACGTGCTCCTGCAGTCTGTACAGAGCCACTGAAGGCTCGTTTGCCAAGACGTACATGCTTTCTGTAAATTTGTCAGTAACTGGAATACAACAAGGCAGCAAAATGAACAACATAAGTTTACACAAGACTTGAGATGATGAATAACCTGCTGCAGATGAAAAATAGTCTACATGGCTAATTCTGGTGCATTTACAGAAGTGTTTATCAATGCACAATGTCCTTGTCAAATAAACTAATAAAATAAATGAGATCACACATCATATAGTTACACATGTCCCTTCGGATTTCTATACCGTCGCTTGATCTGATGATTCCAACTTGAATTTCCTAAACTTGTGGGTAACTAGCTAGCAATAACAACATTTCTATTTATTGTTTAAATAATCTCAGTCTTGTGTTTTGTGTGATACTTCCTCGTAAGATGTGGGGAGGCTTTGGTCGTCAGAAAATTGTAACAGAGATGTATTGATGTATTTTGCACCACAAAAGAGCTAACGAGAATTATGCTTGTTCAACAAACGTCAGCGGAGGTTCGTAAAGACCTACAAGAGAGCTTCTCTTACCTCGTCTCACTTTTAGCTGCATCTCTTGGTCATCCATGTTGGGATGTGTTATAGAGTGATGATGGCAACCAAATAAAATATATTTTTTCTCTTGTCTCGAGTTGATGCCACTTCCGTAATTCGCTTGTTGTGTGTAACTGTATAAACCATCCGGACAGAAACTGGGATTACGTTTCTCACTTCCGTTTGAAATGTATGGAGAAAAGTAAATGCTGTACATGTAAATACTTAATTTTTACTAAAAAACACATCTGAATGTACAGTAATTATTGTATTGGTTGCGTTGTTGTCCTGGACCCTTGTGTATAGTTTTGCAGTTGTTTCTGGTCACAGTGCACAGTTTTTTTTCCCCCAAACATGAGAAGGACGTTCCGACTCGGGCAATAATGTCAAAGAACGGAATAATTGTATCTTTAATATTTTGAATGCACTATGGCTATTTATAATTTTAATCCCATGTGTGATTTTAATGTTTTAAGGTTTTTAACTACTTGTGTGATTTTATTTTATACGTTTTAGGGCGACAGTGGCTCAGTTGGTAGAGTAGAAGGTCGTGGTTTCGAGACCACCACAAGACCTACTTCAAGACTCCCACTGATGACTGCTGTTGTTGTGTCCTTGGGCAAGACACTTAACCCCCCTCTTTGCCTGAAGCCCCCGCTGAAAGAACAAGGCTCCTGTGGACTCAACATCTGCAGGGGGATCAGTGAGGGCCTGGTGCTATGTGTACTGGGTGCAGCTTTGGCTGCCACTCCCCCCGACCCAGAAATGGTTTTTAATATATCTTGTGACATGAGAGGCTTGTGTATTGTTTAATAGACAAACATCCTCAGACAAACATGACTGACTGATTTTGTCAGGATTTTTTTCTTTTTATCTATGAGCTAGAAACATGAAATGCCAATTGATAGAAGCTTGAAATACGATTATTGATACAATGATAAAATAACATAATATTATTCTCAATATTTTACTTTTTGGAGCTGTACCTGTGTGTTTACATCTGAATAAATATATTCTTGGCAGAACTTTACTTCTCAGCAAACAGGATGTTTTACACCTCTGGGCTGCTGCGTCCGGTGAGAAAGCATAGACTTCCCTTTTGCCTGACCAGCCACAGTCACACAAAGTTACAGTAACTATGAATTATTTTCAAACACATTTGAACATACATGGAGTGCTTGGCTGGTCAAACAAACTTCACTCACCTGAAGGCTATCACTATTGGTGACTGTTCACATGTTTTAAGATGCCAATCCCAAAATAAGTGAGGAGTTTGTTTTTAGTTGAATTTGCTGCAGCAAGCTACCACTACTCTTCTTGGGCACTCAGGAGATAATTTCAAAAAGGTAAAATAAGGTCACATGGCATGACATAATAACAGAAATGCATATATCTATGAAAATTAGAAATGTTTCCATTCTTTTGATGCACTCTATGAAAACTCATTCATTGTTGTTTTATAGTTCAGAAAGTATTGCAGAAATTCATCATAAAGATCTATAAGTAAAAAACAGATCATAATAAATGCACTTTTTTTAAATTAAAAAACAAAGCAAATGTGTGATGATTCCATTGAGTGTTGAGGTCCTTTAATTACATATCAAAATATACTGTATGTTGTCCTTAGATGATTCCCTTTTTTTTTTTTTACAAAATATTTGAATGTTTGGGATGTTTCTGCTTTCCTTTCAAAATATGATGCTCTAAAACCACATCACCAAATAAGGCCAATAGGATAAAGTTCATACGATGTCATAACAGACCTGTACCACAACATCCTGTGTCCAGTCCCATGCCTATACTTCCTCTCTCATAAAAAGATTGTAAGAAATGAAATAGAGTCATTATGTCTTGTCCCCAAGAATGTCCAAAGTGTAAACAATAACTCTCCCGAAAAAGTCTGTACTATTCTCAAATATTATTTTTACTTTATCCACTGCAGGGGCCTCCTGAATGGGAAAGCTGTGGGCGGAGAGTTAAGAGTAAACACACTGAAAGCATTGAAAATTCCCTCAAATGGAGGCAGGTTGAAGAAAACAGTATAACTATTCAAATTACATTATGGCCTGCCTGTTGATGCAAAATATCAACAAAAAATCAGTATATGTTATATTTTGTAACTCATTTTAAAAGTGAAGTAAGTCTGGCACAAAGAGGCACAAATCTTGGTTGGCCAAAAGCATGCCCTGTTGATTGATTAGTCTACTAAAATGGAAGTCTTGTCTTAAGTTGGCTGGCTTTAATATCAGGTTAACACCACCTGATTTGCTCAAGGACCTTCTCATATTTCTCACAGAAAAAAATTGTAGATTGAGTAAATACAATTGATTTATTTGTTTAATCATCTAAACAACTGATTAATTGATTAATCAAATAAAAACACACACAAAAAAGGATGAAAAAATCCCACAAAAAAGGATATTTGAAGAGAGTTGTCATCTTCTGGGTAAAACTGGGCTATTTCTTTTAATTCGCCAGACATCCGACACCCTGCAAGGAGAACACTTGCTTATAATGAAATAATATTTTGCAGTAAATAAAGTAAATAAAGAAGGCAGTCCTACCCTCTAGTCTGCATGATTTAGCAGCAAACCCTCCTTGAAATTGAAGTTTTATTTCTGAGGGTTTAACAGATTGGGGAAACTCCAGAGACACCCACTGGTATTCTCCCTGTAAGAATAAAGTTCAGAGCAGACGATGAAACGAGACACAGATTTAAAATACACTTTTTTCTTAATCAATAGTTTTACCTGGTCTGAGTTCCAGCACGTCTCCTCACTGTTGTCAAACATGTATTTCTTTCCATACTGCTTCACATCTCTGTTTAGGACTGAACTAACCCTGGGAAAAAAAAACATATTTGATCTGCTTCAACGAGAAATGAACTGAATAAAAAACATTTACAGACAGTTTTCTCATTGATCTTTACCTGCTTTGTGTTTCTTTGCATATTAAAGAAGAAGCCATGCTTCTGCTTGTTGAACAGGTCCGAGTTTGCCGGAAAGCGGGTGAGCATTTTACGACAATGACGGAATAACATTGCGATTCCACTTTTTCGCCAGTAGATGGAGCCAGCATACTGCCATCTCTGAGACGGATGAACTATGTCTCGTTCCTCTAACCCTTGTTTACTATATTTCTGAGCGAATTGTCAATCTTTAGGGACTCTTTGAGGCTGTGTAATTCAAAGAAAGCAATTTGGTTGTATTAAAATAATATTGTGAATTTACCTCTGACCCTTGTGACTCAGTAATGTGGCTTTCTATGTTCTTGTTATGTTCTTTTCTTTTTTATATGGCGCGAAACTGAAATACCGGGTGGGTGGGAAGGTCCTTCCTCAAGTGGAGGAGTTCAAGTATCTCGGGGTCTTGTTCACGAGTGAGGGGAGGATGGAGCGTGAGATTGAC
The DNA here is from genome assembly GCA_964034765.1 of Knipowitschia caucasica. Lineage (NCBI taxonomy): Eukaryota > Metazoa > Chordata > Actinopteri > Gobiiformes > Gobiidae > Knipowitschia > Knipowitschia caucasica. The sequence continues at coordinate 27,357,451 of OZ035824.1, forward strand.
AGGCGGATCGGTGCAGCGTGCGCAGTGATGTGGTCGCTGTATCGGACCGTTGTGGTGATGAGGGAGCTGAGCCGAAAGGCAAAGCTCTCAATTTACCGGTCAATCTTCGTTCCCTCCCTCACCTATGGTCGAGCTTTGGGTAATGACCGAAAGAACGAGATTGCGGATACAAGCGGTCGAAATGAGCTTCCTCCGCAGAGTGGCTGGGCGCTCCCTTAGAGATAGGGTGAGGAGCTCGGTCACACGGGAGGAGCTCGGAGTAGAGCCGCTGCTTCTCCACGTCGAGAGGAACCAGTTGAGGTGGCTCGGGCATCTGTTCCGGATGCTTCCTGGACGCCTTCCTGGGGAGGAGGCCCCGGGGAAGACCCAGGACACACTGGAGAGACTATGTCTCTCAGCTGGCCTGGGAACGCCTTGGGGTCCCCCCGGACGAGCTGGAGGAAGTGTGTGTGGATAGGGAAGTCTGGGCGTCTCTGCTTAGACTGCTGCCCCCGCGACCCGGCAACGGATGAAGCGGAAGAAAATGGATGGATGGATGGGCGAAACTGAAATATATTCTAAATATGTAAGCCTGTCTGATTTGTTCAATAAATAAAAATAAAAAAAACATGTCTCCTTCCTTTTCCGTCCTTCTAATTTGATTGACTTTTGTGACGTGAATTATGATTTCAGTGGCAAACATTTTAAAAGATGTCTAATTCCACTTCCGCGATTCATAAAGCACAGAGAAGAACAAGTAAGTAGCTAATGGCTTATTAAACTCTGCATCAGTGTGAGTGAATGTTCAGAATATTTATGTATAATTGTTTTTTGGTAGCACGCATAACACGCAAAAAACGTTAACCAAAATTCACTATCAGATTTATTTTATTTATATATATATTTTTGCCACATTATCTTGGCATAATAACGCATTAGCCAAAGTTAGCTAAGCAAAAGCATTGCTGTCTAACTGCTACATAAAGTTTTAATTCATGCTAATTAGTGTGGCTTTCTCTTCTCTTTGAATTAAAGCACAGTAGACAAGTCCGTGTTACATGAACCATTTAGAGGACATTCAATTCCTCTTTAAATTTTACACACTTTTGTTTAGAATTATTCATCAGGATGCAACCCTCCACATGTTTCAATCATTGCATGTGCCTTAACCCTGCCAATTAACTGTCCCATAAACCTTTATCAATAACAAATCATAACTTGAGATAGAGTGAATTTCCTCTATATTGTGCATTTAGTCCTTCCTGTAATTGCAATATTTTTATATTGAAATTAAATTAGGTTGATGTCTGGATAAAGGTCAAAGTCATAGGAATGAATTAAGATGACAAGGCATGAGGGAAAGATCATCTCCACAGGTATGCCCTCTGGCTCCCACAAGTCTACCACCACCTTATGAAAACACATTTTCTGCTGCATAGATCTACTACAAAAATAAAACTCAGCTGTAAATGCTTTTTTGATTTGCCGTAGATGGGATGAAGCTATGAAAGAACCAATAACATCATGAGCTTTATTACTTTTATTATCAAGCATATTCCTATACCTCTTCTTCATAGCCCTGGAAGTGCAATAACTGAGTGTGTGCACTATATTTGTGTGAGATGGAGAGGCTGTATTTGGCGCATGGCTCATTGCAGATGGAGAACTCCTGCTGAGGTTTTGTCACAGTGCCCCGTACGCTGTGGATAATCAATAGGTCTGAAATACAAAACCTGATGAAACCCAGCCTCCGTGAAAATTGCACTGGGGAGGGAGCACCACTGGCCCAACCTACCACTGTAGCACTGCACCAATCAAGCCACAACCTTAATTTACCCACACACTCACTACATTCAAGTCTGACTGCAATATCTGTCCAAAATAGCACAAATTAGTCTTTAGAGTAAATGAGCTCAAGGTCAGGGCTGATCACTTACAAGGAGCATAACAGGAGAGAAAGCTGCTTCTTCTATTTTCAGTTTTACATGAGGAACGACAAGAAGGTTCATGTCAGAGGATCTAAAGTTGCGCACAGGCACTCAGCATTTTGAATGATTTGCAATTTGCTGGAATGATTGAAGAAGACTTGTGACTAGGGCATTACAATAGTCTAATAATCTACTCATTTAGAGATGATAAATGTGTCGTTTAAAGCCACGTTCCCACTGCCGATGCATGGACGTGCGTTGATAGAGGCATGAACGCACATTCAAGTTTCATTCGCATGAGTATCGTCAATCTGTCAAATATCTACATCTTCTTGTTTTGACCGGCTTGTGTCCCTGTGACCACTTTGCTGCTCTCCGATTGGTTAATGCACGAGCTTGGAGCGAGGATGTTCAGTGAATCTCATCTTCTGCTTTCCCTGCATGCATTGAGCCGCTGTACCCAGTGCGGGACAAACGTGCGTGCCGCAACGTATGCGAATACTCGTACCGACGTATTTCACCTTTGACTTTGCCTTGAAACTCGCCGCAACGCATTATCCGGTGGGACAGCGGCTTAAGATTGAGCCCCGATGACACCAAGGTCTCTTACACAGCACCTTGGTTCCATTGAGTCCATAGTTTTTAAAAGGGTCAATAATATAATGTAAGTATTGTGTAAAAAATATGTGACTGTAACACTCTGCAGCACATATATTAATTGCTGTGCAGCGAAGGACGAAATGTGAAAATCTTTGTGGTATATGTAGTGATTTTAATTACACTTCCTCTCCCTTTAATACACTGTCAAAGCAAATGCATTGGCCAGTAGCCAGTTAGTACCATGTAGCCGTGTAAGACTGTGCGGTGGTAATGAGGTGTCTTTCGGCAATGCACATACAATAAATGTTGTCTATCCGTCAATTTCTAATAGTTTTTCAGGGATTCTGCATAAGGGCAACATAGTCAATAGGTCCGTCTTTTATTTGAGAACATCTGTGTTTTGCGTGGTACTTTTTCGATGACCAAAATTGTTGGGTGAAGATAAATTTAAAAAAAAATAATATGCCTTTTTGCAATGTTTGGTCTCGCTGGCTTAGCTTGTTAGAGGATTATCTCCACCTCAGTCCGTGATATGAGTTAAATCTTTGTGTTGCAGCTGTCTTATAGCAGCGGCCGGTGCTGCTCAGTTTGTTACTTCCTTCTGGGTCGTGTCCCATGTGGGAGGATTAGAGCTTCGCAAACTAACTTTTGGGCTTAACCTCAACTCCAGCTCACTGACGCTGATCACTGGTAACACTAACAACTGGAACTATAAGCCCAATTCTGTCTTTCCATAGAGTTTAGTATTTATACCCTGCCAACAGAGGGGTATCGTAATCAGTTCTGTGTGTGTCTGGCTGACTGTCTGTCTTTTGATAGGATTGCTCAAAAACTACTAAACAGATAGAACTGAAATTTGGATGAGATGGTAGAAAGACCACATTAAAAATCTGCGATAATCCTTGGAGTTAGCGGTATAAATCCTCCAATTATTATTACTGTTATTTTATGAATGTATTACCCATTTAGAAAAGTATTGGCCAATCGCTATCAGTTGCACATGTATTCATATAATTATTTTAAGGAGATGCATCACTGATTATTAAACCATAAACATTTTCTGTACAAGATTAGACAATGCCACATTAAATCTCATTTGTGGGAGTGAGGTCAGCAGCATAATTGTAACGAGTGGTTTTAAAGGCGACCTATTGGAGACAGATTCAAGCGTTCATGAGCTGTGGGCACTGGGATAGATTGTCCTAATGAGCAGAATGATTCATGTGTGTAACTATAACTTAATATTATAGTATGCTTTTCATAGTGACAAACCTCTAGGAAAGCCATGCAAGTAGCTCTCACAGTACTCCTCATTGTTTGTGTTGCTTTTTGTTGTTTATTGATCAAACATTTTGCTGCATCCATCCCGTGTAATATAGGACAGTATTTAAAAGACACAATGAAGCCTTGAGGTTGTAAATCATTTAGTTCAGGAAGAAGAGGCAACATTTGGTGTTCTTTGGGTCCAACTAATTCTAATAAAACAGGAATTGGGCAAAATCGTGAGCCACATCTGTCGACTGCTGCAGTAATTATAACACCCCGTTCTAGTGTCTATGCAGCTTCCTGGCAGCGGCTCTTCCTCATCACTGTGCTCAAATTTTCTGCTCCAGTTTGAAAGAGCTTCTTTAATTAAATCATTAAAAGCACAGCATTGGCACAATATGCTCCACCGCCTTCATTACAAGGCACAATCACTCACAATTGATACACTCTCCATGAGAAATTGGTGAATTCCTTGATTTTCTTTCTATAGGTTTGGCTTTGAGGGGGGACAATTATTTTATCTTATTTTTTGTTGGTCAAGCTGTACATGAATGATTTCTTGACCAACTGTAACTAAAGATTACTATAGGAGACGAGAGGAGGTTATTTTTATCGACCCCTCAATCCCACTTCTGTGTCTCCCTCATGTGGTCCGAAGGGGGCGTGGCAGGGGGGCCGTTGGACAGGAAGTGTTTTTTGTCCTATTAGTTAGACAGGCTTGATATAACTCTTATTTCAAGTGAAAACTATATTCAGTACAGTGTATGCTTTGTATAGTTTGAATTAGTTCAATATTTTCAACAATGAGGAAGATTACGCGACTGTTGTGGCGACAGTGGAGCTCGTTACTCTAGGATCAACAGAAGCCACGCCCAAGATGAATGTTCTGATCAATATTTACAAAAATTGGACATAAATCTTCCTTTTAACAACATTTGAGGCAAGAAATATGACTAAGATATGTATTTTGGTGATTTGTTAAGCTGTTAATTAAAAAAAAAAAGTCCGGACTTAAGCTCCATGGGGAAGCTCTGCTGCAAAAATACAGGTTCTATTAGTTCTCCACTTGATACGAGCAGTTGCTACAACTTCACACGCCACAGAAAATAATAATGTTGACTCTGAATCAGTGAATCTTTGTATGGTTCTTAATGGAGACATTTACTTCCTGTATCTTGGAGGACTTTTGCGCTATTGCGTCATGTCAGCTGCAACCCAGCAACAAGATTACATTTAGTGTGTGAAAAAGTAGTATCTCTCACAGTTTTTTAAAGCATATTAATATTATATATGCTTCTGTGAATGCACTTAAATACACCAGAAGGAATCTAAATACAAGAAATTGTTTGTAGGGTTGTTTTAAATTTTTTTGTAACACCTTAGCTGAATTTGGTCTGGTAGAATTCCTTTCAGACTGGCGATAAACCAGAAAATAAACCAGGTGTATCAGTTGAATTGCTGAGCGCAGCATGTAGACACCTCTTTTCCTTTTGTGTCTGCAGGCTGCACATATGTGCCAAACCTACGAACCAGGGGATTTATGGAGTGTGGCTGTTTCGACTTCATGCTCCACTGGTCAAAATCCCTCCTTACTCATGATGTGTACACGGACCCACAGGACATGGCCCACAACGGCACCACGCTATCACCACAGCCGCACGCCTCGGCCTCTGAAGCCTGGAGATGGGCTTGTGGTAATGACCTGAGCCTCAGCCGGTGCGCATGGGAGAACCGTGTCAAGAGAATCCGCTCTCATCCTTTTATGGTGAGGTTCCTGGGGTGTGTCAATGATTTTTATGGTTCAAGAATTTTGGTAAAATCATACGGCGCCCACATTCTTTATAATTAAGGAGGATTTCCTCTTTCTATTAGCAACCTCCTGATTATTGGAATGTATAATATTCTAAAATTATCCTGGGGTCTTAGCTAACCCTATACCCCTAGCCACAGATCAGTTCAAAATTTGAATGGGCTCTATCCACTATCACCTCTACACTCCAATTATCAGCTCAATCCATCCAGTCCTGTTGGTGGGGTAAATATTGATGACTTTTATAGCACTTTTTGGGCACTCAAAGACGCTTTATAAACAGACAAAAAAACACAAAACAATCATGGAAATGCTAGTTTGTACACTATTTAAAATCTGTAAAAAAAGATTAACTTCATCCCTAGCTCCACATGACCTGTTCTTGTATTTATCAACAACAATAACATGTGTGAACCTGAGCAGCCATGCGTCTGACTGGCTCCTCACAGGCCCTTCCTCCCCTCGCTCTGTCAAGGTAAAATGTGTTTCACTGTTGTTTTGCGTTTCAAACCAAATCACCCTGAGCTCTCTCTGGGAACAGTGATGTTTGATTTCTTAAATAGTTGGTGTCAGAAGTAGAGTGCAGGCAGAGCACAGATGCTTCCAACTTTATTTACCAGCTGCACCTCAGGGCTTCGATACAAGGTTTACAAGCCATAAACAGCTGTACTGAAGTCTTCATGGCCTCTGCAGCACTTCACATTACAGCGGCTGTTAATGTAACACACTTCAGAAATAAACACCAAATGCACTCGCTCAACTGCCATAAGATTTTACAATGCACCACAAAAGCTAAGATTTTACATGAATACTGCTATAATTTAAATGTAAAGTGCATGATGTCTTTATGTTTAAGGCTTAGAGCAGGGATCTCCAACTAAATTGGTAAGAGCTCCACTGACCTGGACTGCGGTTCCCCAGTTTGAGAGATCTGGCTTTGAGAGATCTTTTAATAAGACTGAGCGTAAATAATTTCAGGTAATTAAGCAGTTCAAGCTTCAAAACACTCTTTGTCTTATTAAAAGAACCTTCTTAGCCTATTTGGCTCGAAAACAACGGCTATCTTCACTGGCATTAGGGCTGTCAATAGGTACAAATAGATTACGGTAGATTAATGACACTTTTGAAGTTTGAATAATGAAGTAAGTATTCATGGCACATTTCATGGACCAGGGTCACACAAAGCACTTTTCAATTTGGTGTAAATCTCTTTGTGCAACTAACACAACTAATAATAGCTTAGCAAGTGATTTATTATCAACTCGCTTTCATAGCTCAGCAGATTCAACCTCAATGCATTATATATGTGTAACTCCACCATGAACTGATGTTGTTTAAAAGCATTATGATACATGTTTTGCCAAGTCTGCAACTATCATTACACCAATATTTTGAGCCAGCTACCAAGAGACACAAAGCTGTCACTTATATAGTTGTTTTTCTCTAAAATCTGTTTAAAGACACTCTAAAATGAATAAGAACTTAGCAATTACACAATGGACAGTGAGTTGTGGGTGGAAATAAGTGAAAAAGTAGTCAAACTTTCCAAAAGAGGTAAGCATTATCTATTGTGTTTTATTGCGTATTTGTTAAGCAACAATTCAAATCATGGTATATTCAGTTAGAATTTGTATGGACTTTCCCCTGTTTCTGTTTGCAGTTCCTCCCAGCAGGTGAAAGAAAGCTGGTTTGTGGGAGACGGTGGAGAGGCCAACCATCTGACAGATCTCTACTTTGTTGTTGGTTGTTGTTTGTAAGTTGTCAGGTGCGATGTAATGCAGCCTTGTGCATGTGCACATTGGGACGTCTGATGGGGTTAAACGCACTGTTTGTTCCCCTGTGCTTCTGCCTGTGTATGTTGAGGAGTGTGGTTGCTGTCAGATGGGGTGCCTCTTTAATCTGCAGCGACAGCTTTGTAATTGCTGCGCGGCATGGAGGAGGGGAGGGGGGCACGATGCAGCTGGTCGTCACCCACAATCTGAAAGATGGAGAAATAATAGGGATGGAGGAGGGGTGGTTGGGAAGGGTTAAGGCTATAGGATCTGCTTTCACTCATTGTCCGAACACATGTCAATGCGTGCAACAAAACCAACATATTTTTTGAACACATCTCATCTTCTGTTGTCCCGATAATAAATTGTTATAGAACCTACCTCAAAACCAACAACTATAGGCCTATACATTTTATAATATTTTACTCAATTTGTAAAAACTTCTTTTCAAAAATGAATGTTCTCCTAGAATCCCATAATAATGAAAAAATACTCCCTCAGGTCAAAGATGTGTTGTGTTGTAATTCTAAATTGCAATACATTTCTATAGACCTTTGGAAAGTTTAATTGCCCAGAGTGTATTGCCGCCACGTTCAGCTACTAAGCGAGCAACGTTAGCAACACAAAATTTGCTAGAATGAATATAAAACAGTAATGATCTCAGTCCTGTTTTATGCATCTTTGTAAATACAACATCTTGATCCAGATCTCTTCCAGAATTGTGCCTAAAAAGCAGAGAATGGACACACTATTGTTCTCTGTAGTTCTTTAATGCCGCTGGGCCGACCTGTCACAAAAGGAGTTAGTTTCAAGCTGAGTGTTCAGTATGTCTAGTTGACACATTATTCATGAGATGGGCAAACGAGTTAACTGTGGGGGGGTCCTCGTCCAGGTTAAGACTAATTAACTACTATGTCAGAAAGCAAATGAGCAATACGTCGGGGCAAAAGACAGCTATTTATCAGAGTGGCCATACTGTCTCATTGAGGACTGTATTGCTCTGGAAGCAAAAAGAACCTGTTTTGTGGAGTTAGAGAGTCCTGACAGGACCAATGGGGTTTTAAATGATTGCTCAACTCGGCTAATTAAACTTAATAGGCTTTTATCATCTGTGAAATTGTGTTTGACTGTTGTGTATGATGATAAACAAGGAGCCATAATCATTTCATAGCAAATATAAAGGATGAATACATATAATTGCGGCATACGTAATGATAAAAACACAGTAGGTATGAATTGATGATCAGAATAGAATAATTATCCATTTTACACAGCATTGTACTTCAAAACTGATGAACGAGAACCCGCACACATACACTGATGCAGTACATAAACAGAACTAATTGTATGCAAAAATAGCAATCAGCAATCCAGGACAATTCATGACATTCAAACCATTTTCAATAATGTATTTGTTTTCTGAATATTGGAGAGAACGAAGTGAAGCAGTTGACGATAAGAGCTGAAAACCTTTAGTCATTTGTTTAGTAGAGCCCTATACTTGCAAAAGTTATAGATATGTCAGCCTGTCTGTCCTGGGTAGTCGTCTCCATGAATTTTTTTTAGAAGATGCCAGTTCAATTAGTTCCTGAATAATTACATTAATTGTAGCATAGGATTTGCTGCCTTCTATACATTTTTTGCACAAAACAAGGCAGCGATATCAAGAAAGACAATACCATTTCTCCTGGGAATAGCAATGGAAATAGCAATGGCCATTTCGCAACACATGGTTCATATTTTAGTGGCAACACAAAAGCCTTCATACTTAATTCCTCTTTGTTTTGTCCCCTAATTGCCAGAATCAGTGTTTTTTTTCTGATCCAGCATCAAAAATGTCATTCGTTTTTGACGGCATTAGCTTACAAAAACCCCGGGGCATGTTTTTCAAGTTTGTTTACTGTTCAGGTTAGCTCCATTGTATTCAGGTGCTTGAATATAAATCCAATTACCGATGTGAATAGGAATACTTCACACTAAAGTAATACATCACTGTCAGACAGGACTGAAGTCTGCTGCAGAAATATGTTTCCTATAAGTGCAGAAACAGTTCTCCAGGAAAACAAACCTTTTTATCTTTATAGCTCATTCCTGCATGTTCCATTTTCCTTACCATAAATAATAACAGTAGTAGCAAAAATCTCCAAAGACCCTGGGAATGGTGCTATGCGATTTCTTTCATTGCTGCATTTCTGTATTGAAACTACTGATTGGGACATTTTTTAGAGATACCACAGATGAGTCTGGAGGAGTCCATTGACACTGTGACGTCATACATTCACAGATTTGTCCAACATTGTGAATGATCCATGATGTGGAGAAGTGTATCTATTGAGCGTTACAATTGGTAGGAGCTTGGCACTAATTCTCTCAAACAGTATATTCCACATTAGATGGCACCATGTGTATTGCTACTTTTGTTTTCTTATCGATTCTTGCCTCAGTTGCAAAGCATTTGTTCTGGCATGTGCTTTCAGACACAGCAGGAGCTCAGGACAGTCCTCCAAAGCCAATTCCAGACTTTATCTTGTTCTTTTGTCAGTTGATTACCTTTATTTGCCTAGCAACTGTGAATTACTCTAAAATAGGAACTTTTGATCTTTGATTGGGCATTTAATGACGGATAAAGTAGTGGTAGATTTTTGCCGTGCAGTCAGCAGGTGAACTGTATTTCTAAACCAGATTTTTCCAACATTTTTCACTCCAGAAAGCTTTTGTTTCAGAACAAAAAATGAAGAGATACAGTAGTAGTAGTAGTAATTTGTAATGTTGGAATTATGATGCATCAAGATTGTAGATATTAGGCAGATCAGGCCCTTAGTAATGTGAAGTAATTAAGAATGGTTTGAGAAGAGAGAGTTAGGATAAGATTTGAACCTTTTGGGCTCGAAGTTGCAGTCTCTTGACAAATTCGTATGTGTCAAAATTTTTGTTTTGTTGCATTATAAATAGAAATAGTCCAAGAAAACAGCTATGCCCCAGTATAGTATGAGAACTCGCTGTGTGCTTTTCTTTAAGATTCAAATCAAGATTTTACAAGTTCCAGCTTGTTTCTTTTGTTGCATTTTTCAGTAGTGCTGTATTTGTATTACACAGAACTGGGCTTCAAGAAACAAGATCACAGATGTGTAAATGCTGTTAGATGTACTTTATGCAGGATTTACAATATACAGTTTTCTCATCTCACACAGTGGCGTCCTGGAGCTATCTTTCAAAATTTGTGAGAATTTTATAATGTGAGATTCTTGCAGTGAGAATGTCTTCTATTTTGCAGAGGGGGGAAATAAATCTGGCGCTTGTGACTGCTCCTCAAACTGTCATAATAAGTAAATTAATGGCTTCAACCTGGATCCGTAGCAGAACTTTTCTCTAATTTGACAGGTTTTTCCACTAGTTGTATAGAAGCAAGTATGGGAAAATGCAACATCAAAAGCCAGAATAAAAATGGATCAGCATATTGGCAAGGACATGAAACATAAGCAGGATTTATGCAACATGAGTCACAATATTATGAGATTAATCTCAAAATTTTAAGAGATTAATCTCAAAATTTTATGAGATTAATCTCAAAATGTTATGAGATAAATCTCAAAATTTTATGAGAATAAACTCAAAATTTTTTGAGATTAACCAGGAAATAATATTAGAATAATCTCCAAATATGATTAGAATAATCTACAAATATTATTAGAATAATATCGAAATATTTATGTCCGTTTTGGTTTAGGTGATCACTTACATCCCTGTTTTTAAAAAACTTGCTTTTGAATTGAAAATTTTTTTTTGCTACCTCTTTTACCGTAGCAGAGCTGGGTCGTGACACTCTTAAACAGAAGATCCAATGTAACCGTGGTGTCATTTGTTATAAACTGTGAGCATGTATGCACAATATTGTGTCTCAGTCGCAGGAGATGGTTTCCCCCTTTGTGGTGTTATGGAAATTCTATTGCCTCAAATGAATGAAACCGAGAGGAAACAAACTTGTCCTTTGGTGCAGTTTATTCACAGAAGTGATGAGTACAAAAATGACATTTCTGCGCAGAAAGGAGTCAAACAGAAACGGGACCTGGAGCGATGCCGTGTCTGTCTGTTTCCCCAACAAGCGTGTCTTATGATCTTATACTGGAGGTGTGTCAGACAGAACAATGGATATTCGTCACAAGACAGATGAGTCATACGCGGCTGCAGACGGGAAAGTTTGGGAGAGATACATTAAGCGGAGAAAAGGACCTTCGAATTTGATAAGAGGGAACACGCTGTAAGTACATTTGAGATAGGCACCTGCAGATGGTGGCGAAGGTTATGGGAAAGAGAACCGTGGACAAGCAGCCTTTGTGTTAATGTTTCAAACAGTGATGGGAAGCAGTTTCAGACGCTGGGAAACAAGACGCATGTATCGACCTAAATGATTAGAATATCTTGTGCCGGGAATCTGGCCATAACAATCCACCCTTTGATTATCTTAAATCAATCACACACATGCTATTAAGTACTAAAAATATATCAAGTACTAAAAATATAAGTAAAATATAAGTAAAATATAAGAAACCCCGGAACATCAAAACTTTCACACCTAGTAGGTTTAAGAAAATCCGTCATAAAATGGGTTAGACATACAAACCAATTTACTCAAAATCATCAAGTAACATCTCACTAAATGGATCACTGTCCTCATCAAGACAGTCAACATGCAGGTTAAGAGAAGTGTATTGAACGAGTGTCGACGAGATCATACGTCGGATCAATGAACGGATCAAAGGAATGACACAACATGACAGCACTATTAGCAGTACTAATATTACTCCAAGTCCAGTACCTATTTGAACCAACCACGCTCGCCAGTCTGAAAACCATGAAGCATCTAGAACAAAATCACGGTTAACCGCATCGCGCAAAGTGGTTAGATTTCGAATACCCTGTGCAATGATCCCATCATCGGCACTGTTATCAGGAATATAAGTACAACAAGCGGTCTGATTAAGTAAAACACAAACACCTCCACTTGAGGCAACCAAATGATCCAAAACAATCCTGTTTTGTAAAGCAACGGCACGCAACGCATTTACTTCTACTCTGTTGGCCTCTAGAATAGTTACAGTTGAATTCACAAAACTTGAAAACCGATAATTCAAGGTTTCCATTCTAAGCATAACCTTCCCTATACCGACCTGGGGGAACAAGGAGAGAAGTACTTTTGTTGGCTTGGTCCACAGTTTGTGATCATCTGGAACGTCCGTCCCCCAAACTGCATCATGAGCAGCAAAATCGCGCTTACCTCGCGATCTAGGAATGGTAGAGATGATGTAAGAGTGATCTGAAGCTATCATCAGAGCACAACGACCTATCCAATTAAATGGTAGCTTCACATAGACATTGAAGCCACACAGCCACAGAACACCCTTCAGAGGATTAGTTCCTGTTGAGTCAGGAACCGTGAAGTATGGAGCACATGTACTACCCGGAGCGGCCTGAGAAGTGTTTAAACTTGAATTACCATGAAAAGAAGTACACGGGTTAGACACATTTAAACAAAATGACATAGGGATCCGTCCCATCTGTATAGGAGAATCTGTAATGGTCATGGATAGAGTGTAACATACAAATTTAGTACCAGGTCTGATATGTACCGGGCCAAAAATTGGATCTAATTCATCATTAAACCAATAATTGAAGAAATCAGAACTAACAGCCGGTTTGAGTGGGGGGAGACATTTACCTGTACGCTTTGTGACGGTCTCATTGAAATAATCAACAGAGACAGATGAATACAGAATCTTTGGAAAATGTGTAAATGCATCGACCATTGGTAGAGGTGTGATTTGTGGGTTTGATGATGCAATAGGCATATGAGTACAAATGTAGCAATTTGAGCGATTTTGTGACTCTGCTAAGAATTTTGCATATTGATACCACAAATTAAGTGTGTATACACTGGTGTGATTCATTGACTGAGCCAAAACACGTGACCACGCAAAATCCATTTCGGCCACATCTTCCCTCTTCACACGTTTTGATGTAAATGAAGAGGTGTTAGAAGTGTAATTGACAACGACCTGTGTTTGATTGTTCTTTTTATTCTCCCGACCTTCAAACCATAACAGTGGAAACACAATGAGGAAGGAAATGAACATGAGCACACACAAAGTCTTTCTCATCCCGCAAAGGCCCTGCTGCCTGAATGGATGCCAGGGACCGTGCTCCCGGCCGTGGCGCATCATGGACTTGGATTGTCACTTGATCTTCTTGTGTTACCTATCTTCTGCTCATCTATGACCTAGGAGTGTAGTTACCAGCACTTTTCTCCTGATGCAGCTAACAATGTATTTCTAACAATGTTTTACGTTGGGAGGGGGTAGTGTGTGTGTGTGACCCTCCTTTCGCGTTGGGAGGGGGTAAGATCCTCCTTATGCTTCCGTTGTACGCTCCGCAAGAAGAGCTGGGACTTGTTTGCAGTGCGATGCGTGGACCCAGGTCTGCCTCTCCTGGACTTTCACAGCGGTGTGAGTGACGAGGAGAACTTGGAATGGGCCAAGCCAGCGATGGTGATTCCAGCTCTTTGGCTTGAAGTTCCTTATCAGGACGAAGTCGCCGGGTTGGATGTTGTGAAGTGGATGGTCCGCACGCTGGGGAAGGGCCGATGACACCTGTCTTCTGATATCAGAAAGAGACTTTGTTAGGGTTATACAATACCTTATCATGCCATCCTCGCACAGGATGGCATCTGGTTGAGGTCCCGCAGGTCCCATTCCTACGTTGGGGGGAGCTGCAAACAAAATCTCAAATGGGGACAGGTTGTTACGCGTGCGCACTCTCATTCGCATGTACATCAGGACAATTGGCAAGCATTTTGGCCAGCTAAGGTTTGTTTCCTGACAGCATTTGGCCAGTTTTGATTTTATTGTGAAATTTTTTCTCTCCACAGCCCCACCAGATTGTGGGTGATAGCTGCAGTGAGTTTTCAAATCAAATTTCAAATAATCAGACAGTTGTTTTATCACTTCATTAACAAAATGCGACCCATTATCGCTGGACAACTTCTGAGGAATTCCCCATTTTACAAGAATTTCAGTCAAAATGGCTTTTGCTACTGTAGCGGAGGACGCATGTTTTGCAGGGAAAGCTTCAACCCACTTTGAAAACATATCCACCATTACAAGACAAAATGTTTTCCCTTCACTGGGTGTTAGTTCAATGAAGTCCATCATGACATGTTCAAACGGTCTTGTAGGAGCTGGGTGAGCTGCTTGTGCCAGAGACCTCGGCCTACCCGGGTTATTCTGTGCACAGATCAGACAGCTTCTACAAAACTCTGCAGCAAATGTAGAAAACCCTTTTGTAAACCAAAATTGTTGGACTGCTTGAAACATATTCCCCTTTGACACATGGTCCAACCCATGTGTTAACTTAGCATAGCAATTAAATAATCTTTTGGGAAGGCATGGCTTCAAATCTGGGCCTACCCAGACGCCATTTTGAAAAACAGCACCAGACTCCGCCCACGTGCGCCGCTCTTCAGGGGAAGAGAGTGAGCAGAGGTCCTTCAGAGAGGCGGGAGGGGAAAGAGGAGGGGCCTCTGGGGGGACAGCATGGGGCAGGGAGAAGGAAGCTGATGAGGGGAGAAGCTGTTTAGCAGCAGCTCTCGCAGCTCTGTCCGCCCTAGCGTTACCCAATGAAACAGAGTCCGTTGCACCTGTGTGGGCAGAACATTTACACACTGCAATCTGAGATGGGAGCAAGATAGCTTCTAACAATGCTGCAACATGTGTGTGGTGTAAAATTGGTTTTCCGTCAGATTTTAGAAAGTTTCTATGTTTCCACAGTGCACCAAAATCATGCGTCACTCCAAATGCATAGCGGGAGTCAGTGAATATTGTAACAGACCGTCCCTTTGCGTATGCACACGCCTCTGTCAACGCCACCAGCTCTGCCAATTGTGCCGAGTACATCGATGGTAGAGAGGAAGAAAGAACGACTGAATGGTCGTCCACCACAGCGTATCCAGCATGCGACCTTCCGGTGTCCGGGTCTCGATATGCTGATCCATCTACATAGAGAATTAAATCAGGGTTAGTCAATGGTGTATCAGAAAGATCTGGTCTTGGAGTACAGATCTGATTCAGCTCTGCCATGCATGAGTGCGGTGTGCCCTCTCCTGGGAGGGGTAACAATGTGGCAGGATTAAGTGTAGAACATTTATGGACAGTCACATGTGGCAATCCCAAGAGTGTTGTGTGATATCGAAGCCATCGAGATGCAGAAAGATGTGAAGATTTCTGCTCCTGTAGTATCAAAGCAACAGAATGTGGAACAAACAAGAAAAGCTGGCAGAATCCAACAAAGTCACGTGATGCCAATACTGCTGTTTCACACGCAGCTATGGCTCTTAAACAAGCAGGGAGACCTCTCGCCACAGGATCAAGAAGTTTTGAAAAATAACCAACAGGTTTCAGTAGATCTCCATGTTTTTGCAAAAGTACTGATGTCATGCATCCACATCTCTCGTCCACAAACTGAACAAAAGGTTTATTTGGGTCTGGGATTCCCAAAGTTGGAGCCGATTGCAAAGCAATTTTTAAGTCTGTAAAGGCCTGCTCTGCCTCTGGAGTCCACACGAGGGGAGAGGACGCACACATGTTCCTCCCCACAGTCATATCACGTAAAGGCTTGTCTTTCTCAGAGAAATTGGCGATAAAATGCCTGCAATATGAGCACATTCCCAAAAATGAAAGAAGTTCCTTTTTGTTTGAGGGCTTCGGAGCATCAACTATTGCCGTCACACGCTTCTGCGACAAGGTTTTACCCTCAGGGGTTATAATGTGACCCAAAAACACAACATTTTGTTTGACAAATTGCAACTTTGAAACAGAAGCTTTGTGGCCCTCCTCAGCCAAATGTTGGAGAAGCTTAATTGTGTCCTCTTCACATTGTTCTTTTGTGGGGCTAGCAATCATCAAATCATCCACATAATTAATCAAAACAGTCCCGTCTGTCAACACAAGAGACGCTAGACTGTGGTTCAGAGCCTCACAAAACAACGAGGGGCTTGAGTTTAGGCCCTGACAAAGTCGTGTGAAAGTATACCTTTTCCCATTAAAACAGAAGGCAAACCAAAATTGTGAATCCCTGTCCACAGGCACAGAGAAAAAAGCATTTGATAAGTCCACTACAGAAAACCACTCTGCATCTGCTGGTATCTGACTCAAAAGAGTGTGCGGATTAGGCACATTGGGAACAGGAGAGATGATCGCAGCGTTCACAGCCTTCAAGTCTTGCACAAAACGCCACTCTGTAGGTTTATCTGCTGGTCTAATTTTCTTTACTGGAAAGATAGGTGTCTGCACTGGCGAGTCCTCACATGGGACAATAATGCCCGCCTCAAGAAATGATTCAAAAACAGGTGTAATTCCTTCTATGGCCTCCTGTCTCAAAGGATATTGACGCTGTCTTGGTCTGTAATCAGATTTAGCTTCAATACGAACAGGTGGACAGTTTTTGATCAAACCAACATCATGTTTGCTTTTTGCCCACAGACTGTCCGGTACTTGCGATAACAAAGGTGAAATCTCAAGCGGAGGAGTCAAAGAAGTCAAAGTCAAATTTGGTCCGTCATTGTCATTATATGAAGACGTCAAAAGCACTGAATTTAGCACATCAACTGTCTTCGTATGAGACATTTTATACGCGCAAACGGATTGTGAATAAAACACATTTTCTCCACGTTCACACGCCTCCCAGTCCTCTGCCAAAGTACATCTGCGTACAAAAAGGCCTAAGGTTTGCCATGTGTCAGTCTTTGCTTTTGCTATTGAAATATGAGGACTTGAATTTTCAAGACGATAGCATTGTTTTTGTGACTGGCTTAACTCTACTGAAACAGCACACTTGGAATCATCAAAGTACACGTCAGCAATAATCAAGCAGTCATTTGAGCCCAGTTTAAACGTTTCTTCAAATTCACAATCAGGGCTATGGTGTAAATGACACACACAATGCAGGTCCTCAGCTTTCAATGTATCAGATTTTGGATTAAGAAATGGAGATGTAGTCTCCATCAAATAACTGGCGCTGGCGGTGTGAAACCACCACTGATATACAGACATAGGACAATTTGTGTTTATTTTGACAAAATTAGTCGCGCACGCACCTCTGTCTATTTTAAGGCCTTCTGCTGTCGATGTGATCACAACTTCCCATTTTATCATTAAATCACGGCCTAACAAGTTTACAGGACAAAGGTCAGACATCAAAAATGAATGTTTTGCTGTTGCTGGGTTACGCTCGTTTGCCCAAGTGCATTTGATCGGAACAGAAAAAGATTCCGGTACCGTTTGTCCACTCGCACTTGTGGAAAAAACACTTCTGCCACTTAATTTGATTGAGAGCTCCTTTGTCTGAATCACACTGTGGGTTGCACCAGAGTCTACTAAAAAAGTGATCGGTTTACCCTCAATTTCACAAACAATAGTTGGCATTTTCCTGTAAGCTTCATTTTCATAAGCTAAGTAGGTCCCTGTGTTGGGCCTGTCACCGTCCTCTAACTCCCTAATTCTATCCTCAATTAAGCCAAGCAGTGAATCAGTGGCAAGCGCGTCTTCATTGCAGTTAGCAGTTAGTGTGTTGTGTGTAAGAGTGTGTGCATTACTCATCTGTACAGGTGCTGTGTCAGATCCCACGTCAACGAGACATCAATCTGAAGAAAATCTCTGCTGGTCCTCCGGTCTCGCACCCCGTCCACGTCCACTCCAGCGTCCCGCATCTCGGCGTGGCTGGGGACAGTCACGATTCCAATGTCCAATTTCACCACAGTTGAAACATTTGTCCTGGTCGTCATGGACACGATCGTTCTCGAAATGTCCGTGGTCACGATTGTTCTCGAAATGTCCGTTGCCACCTCTTCTCCGTCCTCTACCTCCACGACCTCCACGACGGAATTGTCTGCCCGTCATTTTGATCAATGTGAGATTGGCCTGATGCTGTGCCGTCTCCTGCGCGCCAGCTTTTACAGCGTTCTCCTCAGTGTTCTTTATTTCAGCATGCTTTGCGTGTCTGAGGATTTCCGGGATGCGATTATCCTGCCAACCTCCCACCAAAGTCTGTTTTAGTGCGGCTTGGATCGGTTGGGGAAGGCCCTCGCAGAACGCCATCTTAAAGATCACCTCGAATGTGGTCTCAGCTGCGGCAGTGTAATTCTCTGGCTTTTGACTACCAGAGTGGGCAACGCACACATCCTCAAGACGATGATAAAAGTCCACAACTGACTCACTTGTCTTTTGAGAGCAGTCTTTAATCTTTCCCATATCAAATTTCACTGGGAACGCACGCTTGAGAGCTGTCGCTATGTTGGCAATATATGTCTCCCATGCATTCGCCTCTGTCCATTCCGCCTGCAGGGCTCGCAAAGTCTCATAATTCTGTCGATGGACCGCCGGCTCTATCTTGGCGAAGCCCTCCGGTTTTAAATACAGGAGGAGAAGCTTTTTAACTTCAGCGCCCGTAGGACGCCATGCTTTGCAAAAGGCCAGAAATGCGTCTGCCATCGAATCACCTCCGCGGTGAGGAGAAGGCCAGTCTTTGACAGATTCTTTCATCTCCTGATCCATTTGACGCAGAACCAGAACGGGGGTTCCCTCTGGGCCGGGATATTCGATCATAGGTGCTTGTAAAGTCTTTCCATCTCTCAGCGTCATGCCATTGTCATTTAAAGTGATTCTGTCCATATCGTGAGTCACACTTTGAATTGCAGCAGGAGCAGTGTGAGTGTGTCTGTGTGCTGCTCCAGACAGGAGGGGAGGGGCTGGGGCAGATGCCTTCGGAGCGGGCAAGAGGAGCAGCGGTGGGAGGGCTGCTGCCGCTGCTGCTGCTGCTGCTGCTGCTGCTGGTGCCGCTGCTGGTGCCGCTGGATCTGGTTGATACTGGGGGGGGGGGGGGGGGGGGGTACAGCGGGGTCCAATCATCTCTGGAGTTCCTACGGTCGTATTGACGTGGGATCGGTGGTATGCTCGAAAAAAAAGCAGATGGAGAAGAATCAGTCGCAGATCCTACACATACTATAGAGTCAGACTGTTTCTGTTTGCTGTCCCTAAGCTTTGCCTCTGCCATCCATACATTCAACCAGCGTTTGTTCTCATCCAGACAATTCAAATCTTTCACACGCACAGTTTTGCCTCTCTTTAACACAGTTTCTCTTTCTTCCAATTGCGATTTGATTTTGTCCAACTGGTTTATGCTGAAAGACCCAGTTTTGGGAAAACCTAATTCAGCCACCCACATGTCAACGCATGTCCTAAAATCATCACCATGTTTCTTACTCATAAAAGTCATGCATGGAGAGCTCCAAACTGGTGACTCTGTGCCTTTTCTTCTAAGCCACATGGCTGTAATCTGAGACTCTAACTCAGATATACAAACAGAGACTCGAACTCTGCCCTTATCAGCAATCAGGACTTGAACCTTTGCACAAAACAGGACTCGAACCTGTACTACAACGAAAGGGACTTGAACCCCCCGACTAAGACTTGAACTTAGATTTTTAGACAGGACTCAAACCGTGTCACAACTGAAGACTCGAACTTCAGCCTAAGACTCTAATTTAGGATTTATTTCCAACAGCCTGGATTAGAATGATCAGCACCGTCACCAGCTGGCAGCCAAACATGCACTGCACCCACAAGTGCCTCTCGGATTCACCACTGAAGCATAGAAAGTCAAATATTAAACAAGTTACCGTTTGTTTTCGTGTGAAAATCCCGAGAGGCGACGGTTGAAACTCAGCACGTCCGGTCAGTCCGCCCGTCCAGAGATATGGGAAAGCGACGAGATTGGTTTTGAATCCCAGGCGATCAGTCCCCCGTACCGGACCCCTGCGTTTCAACGGTCGGCCGTCGAGACCACTTCTGACACCAAATTGTTATGGAAATTCTATTGCCTCAAATGAATGAAACCGAGAGGAAACAAACTTGTCCTTTGGTGCAGTTTATTCACAGAAGTGATGAGTACAAAAATGACATTTCTGCGCAGAAAGGAGTCAAACAGAAACGGGACCTGGAGCGATGCCGTGTCTGTCTGTTTCCCCAACAAGCGTGTCTTATGATCTTATACTGGAGGTGTCTCAGACAGAACAATGGATATTCGTCACAAGACAGATGAGTCATACGCAGCTGCAGACGGGAAAGTTTGGGAGAGATACATTAAGCGCAGAAAAGGACCTTCGAATTTGATAAGAGGGAACACGCTGTAAGTACATTTGAGATAGGCACCTGCAGATGGTGGCGAAGGTTATGGGAAAGAGAACCGTGGACAAGCAGCCTTTGTGTTAATGTTTCAAACAGTGATGGGAAGCAGTTTCAGACGCTGGGAAACAAGACGCATGTATCGACCTAAATGATTAGAATATCTTGTGCCGGGAATCTGGCCATAACAGTGGCTGGGACAGAAAACTACACTTGCGCGGATGTGTTGCAGAATTGATTATTATATATTGTTGAAAACCAAAAATATATTGTTGAAAACCAAAAAGTGTAAATTCATTGAGAGGTTATGAACTCTAGACAGGGAACTGCTTTGTGCATTTGCGATTACATGTCATCTGTATTTTGACTATGACATCAATGTGAAAAGATAACAACCACGAGAATACATTATATATAAATGATTTCATCAATTCCGCAACCGGTCAGCGCGTACGTGCTCTGTCCCAACTGCAGGTGAAGGAGCTGCATATAAATCTGTGTTCCTTCACCTGTGACTGAGACACGAAAGCCTGCATGCGCTCACACTGTTTATAATAAATAAAACCACTGGTTCATCAGTTTAAGTGTATGTGAAAGCAAAAAAACATCTAGGGCTTAGGTGAACTGACGAGGTGTCTCTGTTCATTTAGCTGCTTTGTACCACTCTCTCCATTACTAACCAACCGTGAATTCATTTGACTTTATTTTCATTTCACTTTGGAGAGACCCAAGAGGGAAAATGCAGTTAGAAGTTTGTTGATTGAGTATGTTTGGCGCCCTAGGCCCGGGAGAGATGCTGTTGAGTGCGGCGCTTGCTCGCGCGCATAATCCCCCCCGGGGCCTAGGCACTGGTGACGGCAGAGGCAGTAGGTAAGCACGCTTCGATGAGAGAAGGAGGAGGTGGGGCGGCGGAGGCTTTGCAAACTTCAGAAGGCTGGGAAGTGGGCGTCTCCGGCTTTTAACTTGCTGTCCTGGTGGTTATTGGTGGACTAGATGTGGGCGTTTTGCTGGTGTAATGAGTAGAGGATGAGCAGGCTTGTAGATCTGGCAGCAGTGGCCGGGTCTACCACAGTGAACTTTCGCGAAGAGCTTCATTTCACTTTGGAGAGACCCAAGAGGGAAAATGCAGTTAGAAGTTTGTTGATTGAGTATGTTTGGCGCCCTAGGCCCGGGAGAGATGCTGTTGAGTGCGGCGCTTGCTCGCGCGCATAATCCCCAAAAACGAGCAGAGTTATCTTTGCGCGCCGGGACGTGAGCGCTCGCTTCACGATCAACCGGAACTGCCTGGGACGTGAGCGCTCGCATCACGATCGATACCAGACGCTGTAGCAGAGTTGTCTTTGAGCGCCGGGACGTGAGCGCTCGCATCACGATTTAACCGGACGCTGCCCGGGACGTGAGCGCATGCATCACGATCGATACCAGACGTTGAAGCAGAGTTGCCTTTAAGCGCCGGGACGTGAGCTCGCATCACGATCAACCGGACGCTGACTGGGACGTGAGCGCATGCATCACGATCGATACCAGACGTTGAAGCAGAGTTGCCTTTAAGCGCTGGGACGTGAGCTCGCATCACGATCAACCGGACGCTGACTGGGACGTGAGCGCTTGCATCACGATCGATACCAGACGTTGCGGCAGAGTTGCCTTTAAGCGCCGGTGTAACGCCGAGATACACTGTCTTGAAGAGATGCACTGCCTCAGCTGTTTATGATGTAATGCAAACCTGCGCATGCGCGTCTCACGGCAACCAAAGCATACCAAGATGGCGGACCGTGAATTGCTAAAAGTTGAAATACGAACGAATCAAGACACGAATGTCACTTTTAATGCAATTTGAGGCGAGATGTTGATGGTCCCGTTTTGTCACATGTGGGTTTTAAGAGTCAAAGTTTCGTGCAAAGTTTAGTTTAAGCAGTCAACTGCGCCTGTGAAACCACAAAGCTAATGTTTTCATAGCAGTCCGCGGCTGCTGACGTAGGCTGATGACGCGTCCTACACTGGTCTGTCGGGTTGATAATGGAAATAATAAATTTCATTCAATACATGTATCGTACTGTATTTAATATGACTAACAATAGTGTGTTCAAACAAAATATTTAATTAGATTGATTTTTTTCCCCATTTTCCATTATCAACCCGACAGACCAGTGTAGGACGCGTCATCAGCCTACGTCAGCAGCCGCGGACTGCTATGAAAACATTAGCTTTGTGGTTTCACAGGCGCAGTTGACTGCTTAAACTAAACTTTGCACGAAACTTTGACTCTTAAAACCCACATGTGACAAAACGGGACCATCAACATCTCGCCTCAAATTGCATTAAAAGTGACATTCGTGTCTTAATTCGTTCGTATTTCAACTTTTAAAGCAATTCACGGTATGCTTCGGTTGCCGTGAGACGCGCATGCGCAGGTTTGCATTACATCATAAACAGCTGAGGCAGTGCATCTCTTCAAGACAGTGTATCTCGGCGTTACACCGGGACGTGAGTGCTCGTATCACGATCAACCGGACGCTGCCTGGGACGTGAGCGCATGCATCACGATCGATACCAGACGTTGAAGCAGAGTTGCCTTTTAGCGCCGGGACGTGAGCTCGCATCACGATCAACCGGACGCTGACTGGGACGTGAGCGCTCGCATCACGATCGATACCAGACGCTGCAGCAGAGTTTCTTTAAAGTGCGTGCCGCCACCAGAATATTATAGGTTCACTTACTTTGCTTTGTATTGCTTTGCTGGTAGCTTACGAAGAAGCCAGTAGCCGTTGAGCAGCCAGGATGGCGGACGCGTCTGGCCTGATGTAGGCGGAGAAGGCCGAAGAGGAACAGCTGCCCCAGCTGTTGCAGAGAGGTGTGGGGGAGCCCCAGCGAGGCCGCGCGCGTGGCAGCGCCTATCCTGAAGGAGTGGGCTGTGTAGAGCTGGGGAGACAATTTACAGAGGAGCAGTAGGGATCTTAGTTGAACTCTGAACCAGGTTGCTGTCATGGGAAGAATGTCTGGAGTGAGAAAGAGAGGTCCGTTAAGATCTCCTTTTCTGCAGCGGAGGCGAGTGTAACGCATCAAGGATTTGTAGGGGCAGAGAGATGTGTCCGAGCGAGCTATTGCTATATTGCAGGCTCCTTTGATTTTTGAATGTTCGAGACGGAGGTTGAAATGGTCAGGGGACATTATGTTGGGTGAAAAAGAGCGACCTTTGTTTAATGCTTCCACTACGTCGAGATTATCACACATGACAGAGATCCTCTTTCTCTGCCACGTGTGATTCCACAGCGCGCAGGCCACGACCACTGGGAATGTCTCGTGTAGGCAGAGGAGATGCTCCGGTGGAAAGTAGCGGCCACGCTCGGCAAACCAATGGTCCTGGAAGAATCCCCCAAAACCCACGGAAGGGGCAGCGTCCGTGTAGAAGCGGAGACCTGTAGGGGCAGAGACATGTCGGAGAGGGCCATTGATGTTTGCAGGCGCCCTTACGCTTAGAATCTTGGGTTGGAGAGTAGATAATCAGGATAGTAGGATGGTCGGGAAAGCCGTGTCTCGGACCGCATGAAGGTTGAGTGAGCAGTAGTGAAACGCTTATGCAGAGAAGCCATAGAAGGAGAGCAGGAAGATGCTGCGAGGAGGGCAGACATGTACTTGGAAGATGAGCCGGAGTTCAGCGCCGCTGCAGGATGGGCAGCATGATGGGGAGCCTGCGATCAGAAGAGTGAAGAATACAGGTATGGATGCCTTTGATTAGGAGTCCGATTGACGGCTCAGCGCAGCTACTTGGCCAGCTGCATCTGATAGAATCAGAAGATTAAGTAAGAGATGAAGCATGACCGCCGAAGCGACCCTGGGAGCATAGGTGCGAGTCCAGCGCAGCGCGGCATACTCAGCCGGGCTGCGTCCATTAGAAGCAGGATAAGCTTCTGAGAGAGTGGGTAGCAGCAGCTGCAGCATCTGTAGATAATAACAGCAATAATCCTGTATCAAAGCCACAGCAGTAGAATGTTGTTGTAGCTGTTCAGTGTTTCAGTAAAAGAGATGCAAGTGAAGAGAGATGGCAAGTAAACGAAGCAGCAGCAGCAGTAGCAGTATGAAGCAGCAAGCAGTAGCAGCAGTAGCAGTATGAAGCAGCAGCAGTAGCAGCAGTAGCAGTATGAAGCAGCAGCAGCAGCAGCAGTTGCAGCATCCGTAGATAATAACAGCAATAATCCTGTATCAAAGCCACAGCAGTAGAATATTGTTGTAGCTGTTTAGTGTTTCAGTAGAAGGATGCGAAGTGAAGAGAGGTGTCAAAGTAAAGAAGCAGCAGCAACACGGCAGCAGTAGCAGTATGAAGCAGCAGCGGCAGCAATAGCAGCAGTAGCGGCAGCAGTAGCAGCAGTAGCGGTAGCAGTATGACGCAGCAGAAGCAGCATTAGCAGGAGCAGTAGCACCACAATGCGATTCATACGAACAACAGACGTGTCACGCCAGCGTGCGCCGCTTGTCTCCGTGAGCCAGGTTACATACGTGTCTGAAAGAGCCGAGCCGTAGAGACAGGTGCAGCCTGGGAGCCCGCGGAGCGGCAGCGGCAGGAACAGCAGCAGCGGCACGTGTAGTAGTAGGAGCAGCAGGAGCAGGCAGCAGGAACGGCAGCAGCAGGAACAGGCAGCAGCAGGAGCGGCAGCAGGAGCGGCAGCAGGAGCGGCAGCAGGAACGGCAGCAGGAACAGGCAGCAGCAGGAACAGGCAGCAGCAGGAACAGGCAGCAGCAGGAACAGGCATCAGTAGGAACGGCAGCAGGGACCGCAGCAGCGGCGGTCAGAGAACCATGCCCATGGTTGTTTAACAGCCTGAGGAAATAAATCAACCCGAATCCGAAACATTCCCATGCGAAAAACAGATGTCCCCTGGAGCCATCTGCTGCTTTGGTTATGGTAGAACGCATGAACCATCACTTTTCCATGCGTTCAGCTCCAACTCCACTTCAAACCCATTGCAGATTCACATTGGGCCCTTTTTCTTTCTGCTGCTCTTTCAAAATGCAACAACTGCAGTTTAGTTACCCAATTGAATACTAGTGACCTAGCTATTTAAATGCATGGCCCCTCCTTCCTCCTGCAGATAGACGAATTTAAATGCATTCATTTAACAATAGTGACCTGCGAGTAATGAGATTAATGCTGTAAAGATGGCGCCGTGGCAAGAGTTCTGGTGTGTGCCGTCTGGAGCACGATGGGTTAGTCTTTGCACATTTTTTCCAACGTGGTTTTACTGCAAGTGGCAGAACATGAATCTGAATTAATGCACATTGCTCCTCTTATATCCCTCAGAGTCAGACAATAGAGATTGATGCCATTTAAGATGCATTGCCCCTCAGTTAGCTCAAACACGTGTAAAACGGAGCCTGCAGACCAAGCACGGGGCGAAAACTGACGCTTGCAGTCAAGTGCGTAGGGCAAAAACCAGTCCCCTGCAAGCCCAGACTCCGGGATTAATCCGTCCGCGGTCGGCACACTCACTGTACTCACATGCCAGGAGACTTGGGAAAAGCAAAGGGACAACGCGGCACCGCGGCACCGCCAATCGGAGGCAGGGACACGCACGGCACCGCCAGACCGTCTGCGCGCGGCAGCAGACCACGAGGAACGAGCAGCACAGCAGAAGAGCCCGCAGAGGAGGCGAGCAGTGGAGACACGCGAACCACAGCAGGTGCAGGGACGCTGAGGAGGAGCAGACCACGAGCAGCCAGACTGAGGACAGCCGGGCCACGCGCACGAGCAACACGTGAGCAGAAGCGACCCCTCCAGAACAACGCATGCATTTGCGAACAGGTTAGCGACATGCACCTTGCAGGCTTCAGAAGCTTTGCAAACTTCAGAAGGCTGGGAAGTGGGCGTCTCCGGCTTTTAACTTGCTGTCCTGGTGGTTATTGGTGGACTAGATGTGGGCGTTTTGCTGGTGTAATGAGTAGAGGATGAGCAGGCTTGTAGATCTGGCAGCAGTGGCCGGGTCTACCACAGTGAACTTTCGCGAAGAGCTTCATAATATTTCAAAAATATTCTCATAATATTTTGAGAATATTCTCATAATATTATGGCTTTAATCTCATAGCGACTGGAAAATAAAAATGTATTATGTCTAAGCAATCGAACGTAGCCAGACGTACCAGACCATCGTACCGATTTCTTTTTGTACTCCATCCATTCATCCATCTTCTTCCCCCTAATCCATTTCTGTGTCGGGGGGTGGCAGTCAGAGCTGCACCCAGTCCACAGAGCACCAGCCCCTCACTGATCCTCCTGTGAGTCCACAGGAGCTGAGATCTTTCAGTGGGGGCTTCAGGCAAAGTGGGGTTAAGTGTCTTGCCCAAGGACACAATGACAGCAGTCATCAGTGGGAGTCGTGAAGTAGGTCTTATGGTGGGCTTGAACCCACGACCTTCAGGCTTAAAGGCCAATGCTCTACCAACTGAGCCACTGTCTTTTCGTACTAAGGTATGGATTTGCTCCATTGATCTCCGTTAAAAGGTGGGAGGGGTTAACTCCTTTTGCAGATTGAAACGGTTGGATCTGAGTTTGCAGTGACTGATAATGTGCCCAAGTGAGTCGCTAGTATTTAGCATAGCTTTAGCCATCTATTTTGCCACTAACAGATCCCGGGGCAGTAGAGCCACAACATCTTTGCCAGCCATGACATTTGCTAAACATTCCTCTTACTTTAGCTTCAATTTCTTGATATTTGGGAGCCACCATTGCCAAACTACAACCGCAAATTCGGCACAAACTCTTGACGTCACTGACACCTACCTAAAACACCCACCTCCCCCGCTCGCTGATTGGTTGGATGGGATTCAACCGAGGAAACTGCAGCCTCAGGGATCAGACCCAGACGTGCATATAGGGAAATAATAATTGACCGGAGTTTACGGATGGCTAAGGCCAGGCTAAATCGATCAAGATACTTCTGTGATACTATTGCATTGCATTATGATGATGAATTGACAGCATGCAAACAGAATAATAAACTCTGCGAAGACTAAAATAAACATGTAACAAAAAAATCACCTGGAGAGGCAAAGGCAGGTAATTGTGGAGACAGTTAGAAATAACAGGAGCATAGAAAAAGAAATCATGATGAATTGCATGGTTTAGGTGACCCCATGCAGAGATGCCATAAATTTAGGGAAACAATGAATACTATTTTTTGTTTATTCCTTTTTCTTTGCTGTTCAAATGTTTCTGCTTCCCCTTCAGCCTTTATACTTTAGCTTTTTTAACACACATCCCTTCAGTGTAATGTCAAGCTTCAGCACCAGTCTGCTTCTCTACTAGCTCTTTCAATTATAAATTTGACACCAACTAATGCTGCTCCATGGCTGCGACTTCAGACACCTATTTCTTGCCAATGAAACAAATCGGAGCACCATGCTTGTGCAAGACGAATAGACTTTTGGCAACTTCTCATGATGTTGCTGCCAGTGTACACAAACTGCACTAAATGAGACCGTTTTACTTTATAGAGCAAGTTTAATTAGAAGGAATGAAAAATGAAGCTTCATTGCTATTGATACAAGTAAATTAGAAGGCTAATGTGTTAAAATATGTTATACACATATAAACCAAAAAGCATATGTCACACGATTTCACAGCTCTTTTCCCTCATATTCTTGCCTGCAAATAAGGCCCTAATTAGTAGTAGTAGTAAGTAGTAGTAGTAATTATGCATGTAATTGTGCCGCTCAGAAAGATCTGCAAGACTTTACATATTTATTCTATTACTACATGGGTGTAAAATGATTGCTTGCAACTAAAGATGTTTTTAAAATATTTGTATACAGCAGTAGTTAAAAATGGCAAGCTGTTCAATGTAATATGACATAATAATTAGGGCTGGGACTGCATGTTCTCCCCATGTCTGCGTAGGTATGTTCCAGAAAAATAAAGTGTGTATTTATGCATTTGTGTATTTTTGGCGCACACACAATGCCAGGCTGCACAGCTAATTGCAAAGTTTGTCAGGAGCTGACTCTCCGGGAATTTTTGTCAAAGACTCCATATTCTTGGTCAGCGTGAAAATGCCGATGGGGTGCTGAAATGAGGTGTGTGAGGTCAAGCTCATGAAGCAATCTGCCTGTAAGAGGAGGTTGTCTGGAGTTGAACAGGCCATGCTTTCTCTCTCGCACACACAGGAACTCACACTTGAGCTTTTGAGGGCGGGATTACAAAGGATAGTGCAAAAGTCCCACAGGGAGTCCGAGAGTGGATTCCCTTCTGCTGCTTCTTGGGCCTCTTTGCTTTTGAATTTCCTCCAAACCAGGTCCCGAGTTGCCCCCCACTCCCTGCTTTTCCGCCTATCTATTTTCATTCCAAGCTTGGAGCAGTATTTTTATTTTATGTATCTTCTTCGCCTTTTGAGGCCCCCCCAGTGCTGTCTTTTTACTTTGTAGTCCATTTCGTCTTTGATGTGGTTAGATTCTCAGGCCGTCTGAGAGAGGTGACTGCACATATAGCAGGGGTTTATGTTTGCTTGAATTAAGACCTTTTTTAAGACCAAGCTCATTAGCTGCGGTAAACCAGCCAAAACTGGTAAGAATGAAACCACATTTTACAATTTACATTATATTTATTATAAAAAATTGTATTATTATTATTGGTTATTATATTATTAGGCCTATGATTACTGCAAGCTGCTGTGGTGCTGTCGTTGAGTTTCGCCACTTATACTTGCTTATAAGTGACAAAACTCATACACAGTGAATTCTGAAGTTAAAAATAAAACAAATTTGGTGAAATTTGATAATTTCCATGACACACCTGACAATATCTCAAAGTGGAACCAAGGTTTAAAAAGGCTGACATAGAGAGTATTGTTATCTTTTTAACATGTCCAGGGTTCACCACTGGCTAAACAGTAAGAATTTATAGAGATCAAGTACAAACCTAATGTAGGTTGTACTGTACTATGGCGACCACTGCTCCTGACAGAGGGCCGAGTGGCATCAGATGGGTCAAATGCAGAGGATGAATTGCCCGATGGGGATGAATAAAAGTGCACCTTTACCTATAGTATATGTGTAACAATGCCACCTGATTCACAAATTCACATTTTCTCCCAATGGCAGCCTTCACACTTTGTATTTTATATTCATTTATATCTTCACGCTGGAAATACCTCGTTTCACATCAGGACTCTGCGGTCCTGACTCCTGATGTCATGCAGCCAAATCTTGGACAGAGAACGTGCACAAAATAGACACAAACAAACAATGCCTAGTGCTTCAAAGTGGGTCTAAAAAAATATTTTGCAAAACTTCAGTAGAGAATATGTAGTAAACATAATTATTTGTGTGTAGGTGTGTAGGGATGACAGAATCAAGTGTGACCCTCTGAACTCAACAGCTTTCTTGTTATAAATACATTTTCATTATTTACAGATACCTAAACAGGATGGTGTATGCTTAGGCATTTATTTTATGGCTCTCTAAATTAATACAAAAATGAGGTGACATTTAATACCCCCGGCACAAAGCAGGAATTTACAGCTTTGTTTCTCTTGGTTGGCATTGTCAGTCATATAAATGTTATTCCCGTACTTCAGACAATAGAGCAAAGGCTATTAAAAGTATGATAATGGGGAGATGAAAAAGGCATCCTACACAAAATATCATTATGTGGAGAAAACATTGTCTCTGTGTATTTTTGATAAATACAGCAATATTAGAAACATATTTTACATAAATGTACTACTGTAAAATGGACAGAAAGGTAAATCATGTTTCTCTTTTGACTAGTTATTTAGTTATTATAATGAAAAAGTTTACACAGGAAGAGAATATGGACTACAAAACCAGACTCAATTTGTCCCGAACCAAACTTTGGAACTGTATTTGTAAATTAAAGCACACTTTTGGCAAATGTAATCTAGCATAATCTTGTTTACTTTGAATATTTGATTTTCACACATTGCCACTGCAGTGGCAAAAGCCATTTCATTTCAGCAGCGCAATTAAACAGAAAAAACAAGGAAAGGGCGTGCATTGCAATGATCAAAAGGAGTGAAATATATTCATTATTATTAAAAGTCTCTGAGCTGATTGATTCCTCATGCTGTCAGTGGGCGGTGGAGAAATAGAAATTCCTTAAAAGTTCTTAGCTTCTGCCCAGACCCCATAGAGTTGGACACAATGGAAAATGTGTCGGCTGTATAGACCCCATGGACTGTTCAATAAAAGTTCCTTGCTTGAACGTCCACTTGACTCAAAACTGGACTTTATGCGTCATGAGACAGGACTAGCTGAAACATGGTCACAGGACTCCAGTGCAATTTGGACAGAAAGGTACCGCAAACAGAGATCGAAAGTGATGACTAACTTCAGCACTCACTGTCAAGACTGGTATAATGAAAAGTCCTTTATTTTAAACGGGATGTGTACTGTATGTCTATGAGCCAGCACCGCCTTTGGCCTGTACAGCTCAGACAGGCTCTCACTCAACCATTTAAAATTAATAATCACATAAATAATTTGAAGATAATTATATTTCTTAATATTTTCTTTTGGATTCTCCCCTGGGCTGCTGAGCACTTCTTCTATGAGCTGCTGAACGCCTTTTTTGGCATTTGAAGGTCGCTCCATTTTTTTCACCTGTTGGCCTAAATGCATAAAGTCTAACTATTGGTTAATATATCTGTCAACTGTTTGACATAATATAGTGTGTATTTCTTCAAACATGAATAAACTCACCTCTTCAGGAGTGCGTGTCACAGGCCCCACGCTGTTTCCATATTTTATTTTTTGAGCCCCCTTGATGCCACTTTTGAAGCTTCCAAATAGGAAGACTTTATTTTTTTCCACTTTGTTCATATTGGTCTCAATTTCCTGTTTCGTTAAGTTTTTTTTCTTGGCCGTTTCCTCTCAATTTTCGTAAAAACGGGGCATGAAACAGGCGGTTGCTGTATATTTCTAGACATGACTTTCATAAATACGTTCGTTTTCAGCCGCGGCATTCAACAACAGCCTCTGTGCGTACGCTCAAATCTTGGCGGATCTTGCACATTCGTAAATCCCGGTTGGATCTTACGTATTTGGAATATACACTCAAAATATACACCCTTTTCTGCTCAAGTTTCTTAAATGAGGGCCATTGTGTTTATACTTTTGTTGTTGTGAAACTGGTGTGAGCCAGATTATAATAGCCATGTAGTTCAGAGCATCTTTAGAGGGGTGTTTTCAGCCAATAAAATTATAATACACCAAGTCCCAACCGAATGCCCATATTTTCACCAAATCAAGGCTGATCCTGCTCAGTTCAGTCTACGTTCCCACTCTCACCTCATGAGTTTGGAAAAAAAAAGATCGACAGGGAGACAAGTGGTCAATATGAGTTTATCTGGAGCTCAGTAACAAGGAAGCTGAGGTGGCTTAAGCATCTGTATGCCTCCTGGACGCCCTTTTAGTGGTCCTTCAGATGAGCTGCAGTAAGTGTTGACTTAGCAACCCAGCTTCATGTGTCACATGTTTTCACACCATTCACTCTTTATTATTATAAGTGTATTAACATATTTTGGTGATTTATATAATGGGAAGTAGAACTTTGCACATGAATTGCGTGGAGCAGATTCGTAGGAGAGGGGAGAGAGTCCCGGTTCACATGAATAAAAATAATGGTTTCCGCACACTGCTGTCTTTTTGAGAAAAAAAAAAAAGATTTATTTGGAAAATGTCAACGTTTTGGTCCAGAGACCTTCATCAGGCAAATTGCTGATTTATATAATATAATAGAATTGTTTCCAAATGTGCATACTAAGGCACAAGTAATACGTTTGAGAATTTCATTACTAAATCTAAAGAGGTTTTCTTTGTTAAGCTCGTGGAAAGGGCAAAACTTATTCTCCAATGACATTAGCAAATGAGGTTCTGCAGTCATCACGAGTTACGGTTACAGGACCAAAACAAAAGATCTCTGTTGTGAGCTCCATCATATCGTTGGACTGACTCTTCCCTGTTACAAATTTGAAGCCACAGAGAAAGCTAGTGCTGAATAACAGTGACATGCAATCCGGCTGCAAGAAGTCACGTCACCTTCATAACGAATGCCACGAACAGATGTAACAATTGGAGAAAAAGCGAGGCAGTTTTCAGTACGCCTCAAAACGAGGTCCCTAAACCTCAAACAAGTTACTGAGTCATTATCAGATGCGAGTTTCCCCAACGTTTGCTTCTTAAATGTTATTATAAATAAACAGCTCATTAGGGAACTAACTGATGCTACAGTATTCCAAAATATAATGTATGTATAATATGTTAATTAATAATTAACCTAAATTAGAATTTTAAGTGGGCGACAGTAGCTCAGTTGGTAGAGCATTGGCCTTCAGGCCTGAAGGTCGTGGGTTCAATTCCCACCTCTACACCTTCTCCACCGACTCCCACTGATGACTGCTGTCGTTGTGTCCTTGGGCAAGACACTTAACCCCACTTTGCCCAAAGCCCCCACTGAAAGATCAAGGCTATGCTCACACTCAGAGAGCAGCCGTCCTCCTGTGGACTCACCACCTGCAGAGGGTCAGTGAGGGGCTGGTGCTATGAGACTTGGGTGGCATCTCTGATTGCCACCCCCCTGACCCAGAAATGGATTAAAGGGTAGAAAATGGATGGATAGATGGATAGATTTCTAAGCAGATTCTTAGTAGTAGTAGATGCAGATACACTCATACATCCTACTTTATCCTACTTTAAATGTCACTTGTCAAATGACATTTGCCTCTCCACCTTTGGTGTTATTTTCTGTGATATACTGTATCCCCACTTTACACATTAGGAAGATAATAAGTTTCTTAGAGCAGTGTTCCCCAACCTTTTTGAGCAGTGACACACCTTTTCCATTGAAAACAATCATATGACACACCACCAGCTAAAACCTATACAAACATTCAACTCCGCAGCCTTTATCAACACCAAAAGTCAATCTCATCAAAGTGAATTATATATAATCCAAACAAGCACAATAACGTCTTTCTAATCTACTCACTTTTTTTTCTTTTCACTTTATTTTGACCAAATATAATTGATGGCGCACCATACAACATCTCAAGGCACACTAACAGTCCACGGCACACTGGTTGAAAAACACTGTCTCAGAGAAATGTTAACTATGCATAGTTATCAGCATTGTTCCATAAGGTCATTACCACAAAGGGGCCATTTATATATCTCTCATCTCTTTTAGTGTGCAGGTGTGAATATCTCTGTCTTTGGGTTGTTTGGAACTTTTCTGTCCAACACTGTGATTGGACTTTATTGTTCTTACATTGTTTGCACACAAAAGTTATAATGATCGCCGTTTACAATCTGTCCATGGTTTTCAAATGAATGGGACATCAGTTACTATGGCAATTAACCATATCAAATGTGTTTCAAAATATGTCCAGGGGGTCCGTAGCACAGAGCATGTGGAGGTTTCTGCCTATTGGTGGGCTCATGCCTGAGACGCTTGAGAAGGCAGTGTTCTGCTGGGACTCCACTGCTTGTGTGTTTGCAGTCCAGCAGCTCAGCCTCTGACAGAAATGATTCCCTGTTGACTGGCTGCGCTCAAAACGCTCCCATTGGAAAGGCTCTGTGGGGCGCAGGAACAGACAATGTGCATACATGGACAAAAACACAACATTTGCTCTGACAAAAAGCAAAAAAGTTGGCTTTCGCCTTTTTAACCAGGAACAATCAGATTAGTTTGTTTCAAAGTCCTGTGTTTGGAACTTTGGAACTTAAAATGCATTTATTCTTCTTCAACGCTAATAAGAGTTGTTGTATATTTTCCGTTCTTTACTGACAGAACTATACTTGGGCTACATATATAGCCCAATAATAATATTCCTTTATAACAGGAGCATTAACATGAAAATGAATGTTAATGCTATT
Source organism: Knipowitschia caucasica (assembly GCA_964034765.1). Classification (NCBI taxonomy): domain Eukaryota; kingdom Metazoa; phylum Chordata; class Actinopteri; order Gobiiformes; family Gobiidae; genus Knipowitschia; species Knipowitschia caucasica. Next base: position 27,391,919 of record OZ035824.1, read on the forward strand.
GTTAATGAAAATTGGGCGGCACAGTGGCTGAGTGGATAGCATTCTCGCTTCTCAGCAAGAAGGTCCTGGGTTTGAACCCCGGTCAGAACAGGGCCTATCTGAGTAGAGTTTCTATGTTCTCCCTGTGTTTCGTGAACTTGAAACTGTGGCGATTAACTGAACATCATTCATCATGTCATTTATTCTAATCCTCCTCAAGCTGTGTTGTTGCTAATATTTACAGATATCTCTTTGTGTGGTTAAAAATGAGCTATTAAGACTCTTATGGCACATGCGATTTGTTGGAGTCACTCAGAACAGATTTCCAATAATGATGAGCTGGCGTGGAGAGGCAGACGCTCGCATGAGTTGTGATTGCTGCTGTGCTGACTATGGGGATAGCTGGGAGAACAACGTGTCATGTGCCATTACTTATCTCGCTGTGTGGCCTGTAACCCTTATGCTAATTAATGTTGATTTATGCCTCATTATGAAGATTTATAACAGGAATACAGAAGTGCCTTGAGTGACTGAATCTTCCTAAATTGAGACATCATGTTGGTGGTTTTTGCGGTACTTTTAAGTGGTTAGGCCATTTCTGTTGCTAAAGTATACTTCATGGGTAATTCAATTTTTAGAAAAACATACCACTTAACTAATTAGCCTTTTGTAAGGTATTGATTTTTTTATATATATATATGCAATAAATCAAATGTATTAAATTAATCTACCTTATTGAAAATCGAAGATGTGAGAAAGGTCAAAATCATGAAATTGAGGTCGGGATATACTGTATATATTTTTTTTCTGGCCTCTGCTTCTCAGGCTCTTTGTGTATATATAAGTATATTTAAGGGAGAACAGGCACAACATCGATCATATTTTAGATGTTAACAACTGGGAGTGAAAAATGTATATGAAATTCCAATATTGAGCGTTTTCATAAAGCAGTTCTGTGACTGTGGGCATTCTAGTCCTTTAAAAAGTTTGGACAGGCTTCTGAAACATTGTCTCGCCTTGAGAGAAAACATTTGCCAAGATAACTGCTTTTTTTGTTTTACTTCAAAGAAACAGTCCTTTTTGTGAGTGTATGGATTACAAACTACAGCCCATAGTACTTGGAAATAAATGTATGTACTGTAGTATTGTGTATACGTGTGAATCCACAAAATTACTATATTTATTTATTATAAGTAGACAGGCAGAAACAAAACATATATCCTTATCTCGATTGTCCTGGATTTATTGTTTTGGGCACCATCCATCCCGGATCTTCTGGACGGTGTTTTTCCAGTCGCCCTTTTCCCTCAAATCTCCTTTAGTTGTATTATTGCTGTAAGTGTGTTGTGTGCTGCTGCCTGGAATAAAGAGCTCTTAATGGTATTTTAGGAAGTTTGGGAAAAACGGTAGCGACTGGTAGAAGTGCATTGTTACAGTGTTTTTGTACAAAATATGAAATGTTAGAAATGGTGCTGACAGAGTTCATCTTTAATTTGGCAAAGAACAGACAGGACTATGCACTTGTCAACTTATGGCCACATGAAATTGAATTTAGTCCACAGAGTGGGGAATAGATTGTCATTGATGTAATGCCAGCCCTGACCCAAATGCAAAGCTCTGTAATCTGAGAAGACACATCCCAATTTAGCAAATAGGTTTGTATAATGCCCATTAGTTTCTAATTCAATTTACACGTTTTTCTTGTTTGGAGAGTGAATATATCTGCTGATTTGACACCATTCTTTGATCACACTTTGCGCCTATCAACTCACAAAGACATATGTTCTCAAGGAGTGTTAACACGTTCAAAGATGTGATACCAGCTACTTAATATAGATCATTCCAAGTAATTCCTTCCAAATAGAAGACATTTTACTAGTTAGGAGATAATGTTTTCTCAATTTCTGTGTATATATACTACTTGTGGTCATTTCCCTGCTCATGAGTTCTGATTTGTTAGGTAAAGAAGAGAGTAATAATAATAATAATAATAATAATAATGCATCGGTTTACAGACGGTTTACATGTCATTATTCTTTCACTACATACACTACTACTGTAGCCACAGCTGTCCTGGGGCACACTGACAGAAGCGAGGCAACCAGTATGTGCCCCTACGACCACCACCAACCATTCACACACACCAGACTCATTCTAGGCAATGGGGGTGAAGTGTCTTGCCTAAGGACACAACGCCAGTTTGGCACTTTACAGCCGCAGCCGCCCCACTGTCCTATAAGAGAGGATTATTGTAGCATACCTGTGTCATCTTCAGGAGTTTGTCTTGTCCTCTAGTAGGATAGGATAGTATAATAACAGGTGCAATAGTAGTAGATCATCAATTAAAAGTATTAAAAGCTATAAGAGCTGTATATCTGTTTTATAATTTGGTTTGAGACTGTTATCAAATCTTTGTGTTTAGCAAGATGTAAAGTAATTAACCAAAGTCACTGGGTTTGCAGTTTAGCCTCAGAAAGCTTTACCTCAAGACTCCTATAATCCTCCTGCTGTGTTATCTTCGCACTCTAACTATTAGCACACTAACTCTTTGTTTAACGCCGACAGTCTTCTGGGAAGCTTCATCATCCGTCTTTTTTTCTCCCGTGTTTCTCTGGTCACTCGATTCTGCTCTTGACTGGCTGCGTGTTTTTCAATAACCAATGAGAGGCCAGCAATTTGCAACTAGTCTCCTCCCCTCTCTAGACTGCAGCCATTATAGATCACCTGCCCCCCACCTGCACAGCTTCATTACTTCCTCATTTAAAGCCGTCTTCGCACTGCTGACTCCGAATTTTCACTTTGCCTTTAAACCTCCCCACTTCTTGAGCTCTCCTCCCTATCCGCCTTCAGTCATTGGCTACGTCTTCTCTAACCCCATCCTGCAAGCTCTCATTTTCAACATTAGGTAATTCAACCCCTCACTCGGGCCGTGTCCTCCCTGGTAGTAAATGAGGGAGTGCAGTTTGTTGATTACCTCTTAGTGCTAGTGTCAGTCTTTGGTGGGTCAATGAGCCACAGAGTCCTCCTCACCACGACAAGCAATACTACAATCACCAGCCATTTATTTTGTTGTCTTACGTCTCTTTTTTTGAGTGATACTTTTACTCACAAACCTCCAGTGCCATTACCCTTTCCTCAGTTATTATCACCAACTTAAGTTACCTTCTAAACCAGGCATTTTCACGATTGCGGCCCTCAGTGCAATTTTCTGTGGCCCTCTGCCTTGCTAACCTTGCTAAAGTAGTCTTTGAGATGATAAACACAAGTTCACTGTGTCATCCATCCAACTTCAGCTCAGCCAATATAGACCTTGTTCTAAAGCTCAGTACGTCTGGAATTCAGTAGTTGACTTTATTTGTATATAGTGTACTGACGTGGTTTTTGATTGTGTCACAAACTTTCGTTGATGGTGCTAATGTAGCTGGGGACAAAATGTCATTCAGCCAACTGCAGTTCTGTCAAAGATCATTTTAAAGCTCAAAAGCAGTAGTTGGTTTTCCCGAAAGGTCAGTGAATATGGGATTTCTTACACATGTGATCAAAACAATGCTCAAGTGATGCCCCTGGTCACACATATTTGGATAGTTTGATTAAAAAGACTTTGTCAATACATTTTCATTTTAATCCGCAGCCATTATAGAAATATCTAATCCTCAACCTCGTCTCATAATATTTAGGTCTATGTAAGGTTCAACCAACAGTTCACTGAAAACTACTTTAGTTGTTACAACCCTTCTTTACTTTGGAACATAACACGATGGTGCTGACGAATGCATACGAAACAACACAGTCTCCCATATCCTAGACAAAATAATGTTGAGGAATTTATCTGCTAAAATGGTTTCTTAATAGAAGTCTGGAAAACATGTTTATTCTTTTTTCTATAGGTCATATTTGAAGTTGTTAAAACTTTGTGATTGTTCTGCCTCCAGAACTTTGACTTTGTACCAATAAAAGCCAAACATCAGAGAATAATATGAAATCCTCTCAGGGGAAGGTTCACACATACTCACACACATACACACAAACGCGCGCACACACACACACACACTACTGTATTATTCTGTTAGGTTTTAGAGACGGCTGGACAGTATTTTGAGGTCTCCAGGGGATTTATTTTTTCTAATTAAGGTATTACCAATTGGTTTCTAGAGGACATTTATGTGTGCTTTAGCGCTCACAGCCTCAACATCAAATATGTATTTAATCTAAGTATTATTTAGTGCCTGCACAAGATAAACACATTTAGGCTGTGCTTACAAAGCCTCCGGATCAATATAAGCCGCGTTGTTTCTTCTTCTTGTTTGTAGCCTGATTGCCTTTGGGTCATTCTGAGAAGTGCAGACGCAAAGTGCGCAGAGAGTTATAGGGGAGGCAGGAAAAGAAGAGCAAATATTTTCTTCACCAGCACCACCATCATTGTTTAGAGACTCTCTTTGTGTGGATCTGATAAGGTTTTGTGGCGTTCAAATCCACTCGAGTGTGTTTGGGTTTTTAGCTTGAAACTCTTTCATGTTTGCAAATGGTAGCTGCTATTTTCAGCCCTATTACAAATTAGAAACACAGCAGGAATTCAGTTTTATAATTAAATCTTTTGCTTGGATAGTGCAGTTTATAAACAATTTACACTATCTATTTATTTTTTACACTTCTGGTATTGACTATACTTTTCTGACCTGAATCACATACTGCATGATCTGATAAATAATGAATAACTCACTTTAATCATGGGCCAGTTATAGATTTTTCACAAGCAACAACAAAGCTTAAGGCCTGCTCAAAATGCTGAGTGTTGACCCAGACGCTACTCATTTTGAAATCATAAGAGGACTTTGTTGGATTTTTGTTAGTCCGTGGTTCGTGTCCTGGACTTATGGAAAAGGTTGGCGTGGAATTTTTTAATTTTTTCAGCAAGCCTGAAAATCAAACTAACAAGTTTAGAAATATTTAAATCAATAATAGAAAGCAGATGGTTCCCGATGGCATAAATATTTCCAAGAAGTTGAGGCAATATTTATCTTGTTAGGATTTTTTCTAGAATGAAAGTGCAAAACATCTTGAGATGACATCGGGATGCCCTGTACAGGTACAAAGAAGAACAAAACAGGAAAGTATTTCAAATATATTTGTTTCCGATTAAAACTTTCACATGAGTGAAAAGTTGAGCTACCAGCACCATGGACAGCTCCGGCAACAGTGTCTCACGTGACAAGAGCAAAAGTCAATTTAAAAAGGACCAATTTTTTCCTTTGTTTTCTTTTTTGAAAATGTATATTATCAATTACATTATTACTATTTGAGTTCAATTTTTAGAATAAATTATACAATGTGGTTGTTTTTGCTTTAAATTAGTGTACAACATACTATGGTAGCAATAACCTTGTATTATCAATGGGCATTCATAACAGCCACGTGTTTCCATGACATGCCAGGACAAGAGCTTCTTGCTTATATCATGGCAACAGTGTTTTTATAATGATTCTCTGACAGTGTAATTCAAAATTCAGGTCTGCTTTATGGTTGTAGACTGCATTATTTCTGTGACAATGACTTGTTTTTTTTGCATTTGGGGAATTACGCTCGTGTGTAGAATTAAGTCCAAGGAATTGTCTAATTAATTGCACACTAAAACAAAAGTGTAACGCGATTACGTGGGCTGTTTTTGTCTGAAAATGCAAAAACCAAACCGCCTTCCCTCGTGTGCGTCTCCCAGGGGACTTAAAGACTAATGGCTGTGTGGGTGTTGTGTCCCCTGTCAGGTAATTTATCACGCAGAGCAAGCAAGAAGCATATGCAAGGGTCAGCGTGAGGCAGGTATACTGTCGTGTACATTTTGTCATTTTACGTTGCGTCTGAGACAGCGGGAGATGTGAAAACTTGAACCTCGGTGCCATTTTCACCCCTCCTCCCCCGTCCCCTGTCCCCCGCTCCCTCACCCTCCCTCTCTCTCCTCGTGTTTGAATAGAGAGCCTCCAGAGCGCTCTTTTGTTCAGTAGCGTTCAGCTGCTGGAGAGGTGCGCACTGCTCTCCACTCGTAGCACCATCGCTCCCCTGACAACACCGCGGACTTGTGAGGGACTAGAGTGCGTTGCATCTGCGTTATTTTACCTCCTCTTGACCCTGAGTGGTTTGATTTAGTTTCGCAGCTTTTCCGCGGTGGTGGATGTTGGTGCTTCCCTGTTTGTGGCGCTGTACACCTGCTCCTTAGCAGACCGGCCGGCGCTTCTCAGGCTGCAGCATCGCTCTACATTCCTGTGGACTGGAGTTGTTCAAAAGGTGAATGCTTCTTCCTTCCTTCTTTTCCTCATTATGGCTTTTGTTTGGCACAAAAAATCAATGTTGTAAATGCATTCTTCTCACTAATATATTGTTTACTGCTGATTATTATTATTTTTTGTTCATTTTATAAATGCAGTTTGCCATCCTTTTATCTTATTTTATTTTGTGCAACTTTCAGAAAAAAATTACACAGCGGAGAATTGACTGAGTCTTATTTGGCCACAGGGAAATTAAGCAGTGATTCTCAAAGTGTATTGTAATAATAGTGTTTCCACCTTACTTAATGTTGTATTTAATCTTAATCTAAATTATGAACAAATTATATTCTTTAAACAAGCAGCATAATATCCCTGCGTAAAACGATGGTTGTTATGTTGATATAGTGGACCTGTGTAAAACGTATTTGATAATATTTTTTACAACTTTGAAAATGTTATTTTTTGAGATGTGGAGAGCAAGGGAGCATTAAAAGCATAATGTTGAAATGCATACTGAAAGTCTTTGTTCACCTGTACCTTTTCTTCAATTTCCTCTCCTTCCTCTTTTGTTGTTGCTCATCATCCGGAGCTTCACAGACTGCTGTGATCACCATTGTTCATATTGAGGGCTCTGTTAGCAGCCTGTTCTTAGCGCCTGCTTTCACTCTGATGAGGCTGAATAAACAACCTTCTGAGGGAAAAGTCCACTGCTTCTTTGTGGCTCCAAACCAACTTTGGCCATTCCCAAAGGCAACAATGCACACATCATAAAAGGATGAAAAGCAAAGCCAGAACTCTGGCCAAGTTTACAGTATTATCTATTCTCTTCCAAGAGGTTGCGCTTGTCACATATTTCAATAATGTGCCTGACAGCGCTCAGTTTAGTGTAGACACTTTTAATGGGCTACTTTTCATTTTGCACTTGGGTGGTGTCTAAACATGATAATGAATTTGTATTGGAAGTTTGCAAATATAAGATTTTCTTTTTTTTGTTGAGTATCACTATTCTGCCTTTTCAAACAAACAAAGCCATGTGGTAGTTCAACAAATAAGGGCATCCAGGATGAATAGATAGATAGATAGATACTTTATTGATCCCCGTCAGAGAAATCCAGGTGTCCAGTAGCAGCAAAATAAAAAATAAAATTAATAATTCAAAAAAGCTAACAATCGTTATAATCAGCAACAGCCCTTCAGGTCACATCAGCAGAAAAGCACAAAACAACAACTGAGTCAGAGCTACTTAGGACCTGCTGCTGTTTTCCAGCGCATTCAAAAGTAAACCTTTTGAAAGCGCTTTTGAATGCACCTAATTGTCTAGTGTTCAAGTTAAAAACTGAAACTTTTTATCCAGTTATGTCTGTAGTAAAATGCTATCCTGTGGATTGTAACAAATATTAAATAGTTTTGGCCCCATTTTACATGAGTTCCTGTATTGTTTTCCAGTACTCAAATGAATTCTGGTTATGGAGAGTGGGAGGGATGTTGGAGCATCCTGCAGAGAGAGACTAATTTGCAGATGTGATAACATGATCCAATTAAGCAGTAAAACACTCACAGCAGTCTATGATAGATCCCGTTTTGTTTACATAAACCACAGTGAAAATAAGTGCACGTTTGTGCCATTCACAAGGGTTTTTGTTTGTCCTTTATGGGGTACAGCTCTTGGTGAGTTGCAATGTCATTTTATCGGCTTAATGAAGCCTGCACCTTTGGCCACCAGAGGACGTCTGTTGGTTTGATTGACAGCTGGGTCTCTTTCTGCTGCAGCCCGACACCGAAAGGCAGATGGAGCATATTCTGAATGGGCTGCTGCTCACTTTGCTTTGGCTAATGGGGTAACAGTTTGGCATTAGCCATATTGAAGTAGCCAGAGAGCCAAGCAAATGAGCCACACAGCTGTGCCGTTAGGGCAGTGGCAGAACAAACAAAGCCCAAGAGGAGAGAAGGCAGAAAAAATAGTTTACCACAATCCCTCCAGACGCAGTGTGTGAATATTCATCAAGACCCCCCCTTCCTCAAATCAGCGCTGCACGCCTCTTCCACCAAATGTATTATTCAAAAGAAGCATTTTCCATATTAAATACGATCAATAAGTAATGACATCTGGTAACCGTTTTGTCTACTGAATAATGGCCAGGCCATAGACAATGTTTTCATGTGATGGTGGTGATGGTGCAGGGTTTCTTTAACACACACAGGTCACTGGTTGGTTGACCCTTAGAATAGTTGGTTCATTCCTTGTTACAGCTGCTGATGGTAACTATTGGTACACAAAATCAAAACTGGGAAGTTTCTTTCACAAAAAAGTATATGAAGATTCAGATTCAGATTCAGATTCATTTATTTGCCATTTGCAGTAAAACCACATAGGAAAAACTGTGCAAGACTACCCCGGTGTGCACCAGACAGACGACACACACCAGAGCTCTTGCCACAAGACTTGCCAATCTACTTTTTAATGCTAAATGTTACGAGGATTGTGAGGTTGACCTGTGGGTGCTCCATGCTTATTCCATGGGGATCATTGTATTATGCTGCTTTTACATTGTACAAAACTATATTCAATTTCCTTTATCATAAGGACATTTAATATCGCAATTATTTGTAGTTTCTGCCAAATGCCTTTATTATCTAAAATGCTTCATGTGTCAATAATGAAGTTTTAGAACTGAACAGATCCCCCAGAGAACGGAATCAATTGGTCCTACCTAGTGTCCAGTGAATCACAACATACTTTGTCCTCGGGCATCTGTCAAGCTGTGATTGGCTGTGAGGGCCGGCAGATTATGCACGTCTAAATCCCATTCTATTGCTTCTGGTATATCAGTATTTTACATCTCAAAAGCTCCATACAACACCAGCTTATTTATTCAACCAATACGTGGAAAGCACCCGCCGTATCAGGTGGAACAATAGAGAAACAAACTCACCTTTCCATCCTCTATTCAACACTGCAGGACTGTTTCATTCAACTGAAAGCCCTTTGCAGGTATTAAAAAGTTCTCTTTATTTAATCTGAGATGTAGCTTTGGGGTTACTTAAGCCAATCCCAGGGTTTTGTTGGTGAAAATAGAGAAGTGGAATAATTAATTTTATGCACTTTTGCACCCAGGTTGTGCTGATCTGCCGTGCAGACCTGCTTTTATCCAGTTGGGTCTGTAACCACACAGTTGAATGAGTCTGAACACATTCTTTGATTGCAGCTGGTTGGCTGTTTCCATGAATCTTTGAATCTTTTTTCTAGTTGATGAATAATACAGAACAGTAGTTGGACGCAACAATTTGCATCTCACCTTCTTTGGGTCATAATTTTTCAAACTTATGACATTTTGGTTTAATTACTTCTTGAAATATCGAGCAGTTAAAGATTGCTGTTGATTACTTTCGTTATTAGATTAAAGGGAAGTGTCTGATGTGCAATTATTTATTCAGAACAATTTGCCATGGATGATTTTTCTTCCAGCATTACGGATCCAGCAGTTAACAGACTGTATTATGCAAATGAGAGGTGCACATCACTTGCAGGTAGAGTTAGACTTAAGCATTGCACCTTGACTGCCAGTTCGTTTATCTATCCACACAGATATCTAGGAAACTCGACTGATTTGGCAGTTTGCATCAGGGTGAATCTTGAACCATCACATTAATCCCCATCCTAGAATGTGATTCGCTGCTCTGTAGCCTGAGGGAGTGGAGTGAAAAATTGGAGACACCATAAAATTGAGCTTAATGTGAAATTTATATAGCTCACAGGGGGTGGAATGTCATCCTTTTGGGTATGACTCGTGGTGGCATCTTTAACATGACAATCTGGGCTCATCAGAAGTAGGCAACATTTCTAGGGGCTGCATTCAACATTAGTTTAACCTGCTTATGAAACTAGTTTTGCAATACATTCCAACACTATGCACTATGCAACAGTAGTATAGCTCATAGATTACACAGCACCTTCATAGGAGACAAACCAATGTCAATTTAACTAGATTTAATTATGAATGAACCTAAAACTCAGAATCAGAATGCAACGCTTTGCCTCTCAAGTGCCTATGTATCATATAATATTATAAGATATTCATTATCGCCATAAGGAAAATCCAAAAGAGATTATTCTAGTAGTCATGGTGCCAGAACATACTGTAGTGGCTCTTCACACGACAATAAGATTCCGGCTCTTACACTCTGACCAGTTAACCTCTCCTCCCCTCTTCCTGCCCTATTCTAGTTCTCTGATTTAACGGTGTCCTGGGTCAGCATCACAGCGCCATCCTCAGGCCTGGTACATGCATGACAGAGTTTTGAGATGTTCTAAAGTTGTCAGAAGCTTATTATGAACATACATATTTACAGACCTCCATCTTTACGCATGCACGTGGTCTTATGTTATATATTTTTGGGATTACAGTATTCCTTTTTGCTTTGCAAGTGAAAATCTGAGTTTCGTGTAATTCCTACAAGATGGAATATAAATAATTAAAGCAATTTGTGTCGAAGTCCCTGACTCCTATTTTTTCCCAGCTTTGTAATTACATACAGTTCCTGTTTGATAATTACCCTTGTTGAGCTGTGCTGTCGCCCTCATGATAAATTTGGCAATTGCTCCTCGTACTGTAACTGGGGGCAGCTCTGGTGACAGCAAATGACCCAGACGTGTATGTGTGTGATTGTGTGCCTGAGATAGAGAGGTTGAATTCAGCCCTTTGCCTGTCCCCTGTGTCCAGTTCAGATTGATCGGCTAAAGCCTTGATGGATGGTTCTCTGCATTGGACTATTGGATAAGCTGTTGATCACTGGCCTCTGCTTGTCACTGTGTTTTAGTCTACAGCAAGGGTTTCCAATATGTGGTTGACGTCCTACTGGTTGTGCTGTGCAGTCATTTTCATTTGGATCATTCACTTAAATCCGAGTAGGTTTATTGGACACACAATCTGTTCTAATTCACATTGACCATTAAATCTACCTTAGTCCTGTTTGATTTTTGTTGATTGAATTGCACTGTATTAATTTTTTCCAACTGCTTTGAGGTGGTGCTTGGAAAGCCAAATTATTAACTACGAGAAAATGTAAATCTTTACCTTGCTGTGTGTGTTGCATAATAATTGCGGCCTTCCTCTGACTCCTCTTCTCTGTTGCCTTGGACAAACTTTATCATGACTTTCCTAAGTGTTGAGTGGAATGTGCTTGGGAAAATCAAACAGCAATTGATTGTTGATATTTCTTTTATAATATAGGCAACTCAAAGTGTTGTTTTGTTCAGCTCTTTGAGTTGCCTTGTGTATGATTTGTGCTATACAAATACACTTGCCTTGCCTATACTGTGTATATAGAAAGCTTCAGGATGCTGGATGTACTGCCCACTGTACAACAATTAATGCAAACTAGGTCAAAATGTACACCTCCATGCACACAGTATTCTTAACAGTCTGGGCTACAACACCTTAGGCATTCATGGGTGAGGCCTAATTGGGGCTCGTCTTGACATGACCTTCATTGTTTTGACAGGAAAAGGCAGTCTGGAGCTGAGGAAACCTTTTTCTACACCTCCCTCTAAAGCGCTCTATCAACCATCAAAGACTAACGCTTTGTGAAATCCATATCTGAAAGCTCTCGTTGATGCATCCAATTGTGTGTGCTCTCTCTGTTTGCATTGACAGTACTGGGCAAGCATCCTCGGTACTCCAAAGATGCCACACAAAAAAACATCTCAACCGTCTCGCAGAGGTGTGAGGTGATTTAGCACACAGCCATTAGCAGTCAAGCTGTGAGAGTGCTTCAGGTGTTTTCCGAGGAAACAGTGAACGGAATACTCCCACCACATTGCACACTGATCTGTAAGGCTCCCTTGTGATTTATTAGGAAAACATTTCACCAGACCACCCGCCTTCGCCGTGCAGCTTTACAACTTATAAGATGCACACACTTATATATAGAGTCCGTGCTGAGGAAGCAGGAGTGCAATTTCAGCGGATTGGAAGTTTCCAGCAGATATTTGCAAGTAAATAATTTCCACTATGCTGAGTGTGAGTATTAAGGAGAGCGTTTTGAAGGAGTGCACCAATTCTACAAATGCAGTAGCTTTAATCTATTCAACCTCATTAATCATGTTGTTGAAATAGACAACCTGAGAAGTGACAACTCAAGAAATTCTGGGTTGACTAACGACATAGCATTCGACAGCCAGGACTGCAAAACTGTTTTCTTTAACCCCGCCTTTTTCACTCGTTTAAAAAGGCGATATCATTTTTTCTTTTTGGGATTTTCTAAGATGTAGGAGCGCTAATAAGACATGAATTTCACTTTTTTTTTTTCAACCCTGTTTTTTTTATTTTATTATAAGCCTTTACCAAATGGTTGAGATGCAGTCTGATGGTAAAAGCGCCTAAAACCAATTGACATGCCCCAAAGAGGTATATTTCAGTTACAATAATGCTTAAAGTAGATATATTGACCCAAATAGTTGAGGAAACCATAAGGGTAAACTAAAAGAAATGTATAAAAAGGAGGATTCATCCAGATTTCAGCTTCATATTTTCCTTTCTGCTGTCCTTTTTTATCAAATGAGTCAATCTTGCTATGTATCATTCATAAGGATAATGATTCATAACCATACAAAAATATTGTATAAAATGTTAGTCCCTCATCCTCATGCTTCTCTGCTTACATTACTCATCAAGGTTGCACTCGAGCATTGTCAAGTTTCACTCCCCACTCACAATCACTTGTCTTGTCTTGTGACTGTGTTGTTTATATCTAATCAGACCAGGCCTCATCACGAACACATCTCATCTGGAACAACAAATAGCTGTAATTGGCACATTTTCCTGTAATATTCTACCTTTGTTAAAGCTCTTTGATCTCTGAATAATTATTGTAAAATATTATATGAAATAGCTTACTTCTATAAGATGATCCTTTTACCCTTGGACAACACCTCCCACTGCACAGGACTGTAGAAGAGGAAAAAAAAACCCTGCACTACTATCGCCACTGTTTCTTAATTGTCACTTTTATTGTATATAATATATCCTGCATAACATGTTTGCACACTTCTTTCTTTGCACATTTTTTTTTCTCCTTGAGTGATTCTATCCATATAGTCTATCTTTTCTTATCTTATCTTACCCAGAAATTGCTTTGTGTGACATATTTGGAAAAGGTTCTAAAGAATGAGGATGGCGAGAGATTTTCTTGTGTGGATTTGACCACAACCTATTTGATATACTCACTAATCTTTGTGTGTTCACCCGAGTAGTGTCTTTACTAAATGTAAGCTGCTCCTAACTTCCTCTAAAGCTTCTTTTCACAGTCCTGAATCCATGTGTCCCCTGGCCACCCATGGCATCTGCTCTGTGTATCTTGGACAGATAAATGGGGTGTTTGCTTTTTGCTAGCAGAGCCCTAGCTTTCAGAAGGTCAGAGAAGGTATAGGTACACATGGGGAAAGCTGCACCGCTAATGCAGCTCACTTCTTTAAGGAACCACTGACTCTCTATGTGTTAGCCCATTAACAGCGAGCCAGATAGACTTTGGTTTTACATCAGAGCCAGCCATTTCCCAGAGCTCACAGCTCTATTTGTGTTATTCTAGCCCTGAAACCCACGGGGAACTGAGGGGTGTGGGTTTGGAAGTGAAGTGTTGAATGTCCGGTAAATTAATGTGAATGTTGTTTTATTTGTCTTTATTTTTATTGTTGGTTGTTTTGTTCTTATTCTGTTTGTACAATGTAAAATGTTTCTGTTTGGTCTTGCTTATGACCCCTTGGAATAGAGCCGGTTCATCTCAAGGGGCCATCTTTAAGAATAAAACAACTAAATAAACTTGGAAAATCCCACAAAAAATCAGCACATCCTTTTCAGGGGAGGTCCCAGAAGAGAGGACCCTAAAGGCCCTGAGCCCCTGGTTGTTGAACCCAGGGTATAACCACTGGGGTCCTGTGTCTCCCAATTTTGCCTTATACAGTACTGTATGTAAATAGGTCTGTCCACATTGATCGGTAATGGTGGTTTCAGACTCGATTGAACTAAGGACTTGGACATACTGTAAATATCTAAATTCTGCACTTTTGATTTTGTAGATTATTTTATTAGTACGCGATGATGCTTCGGAGTTTACCCAGAATGAGATGGAAAGAGCGCTGTGTCTGTGAACATATGGCGCAAATGTGTGGCACACAGGACAGAAGGAACTCAAACAAACTAACAGTGCTCAGCAGCTGAGTAGTATGGAGCGTAAAGACATTGGACACTGAAGACAACCAGGCTTTGTAAAACCTTGTGACAAATGTGTCCATAAATTACATTTATAAAATATTCTATGTGAAAGAGATGGAAGAACCAAGGGATGGCATCAGGAGCACAGGCTGCTTATCATATTAGTAGGGCTGTCCAAAATAGCGCGTTATTAACGCGTTAACGCAAATCAATATTAACGCCGTCATTTTTTTATCGCGCGATTAAAAAAAAAAAAAAAAAAAAAATGTTTTTTTATTTATTTTTTTTTTTTTTACTTTTTATTGCAGACAAACACATATACAGAAAAAAAAATAGAAACAAAGAAAAGGACTAGTTCAGATACATTGTAGACAGAGATTACAAACAATATGTAGTTGGAGATACAGGGGGCCAAAGAAGAAACCCAGAAGGGCACATAGGAGGGGGGGGGGGGGGGCATGAAGTGGGAGATGGGGGGAGGGGTTAATAAAAAAGGCAAGACAAGCAAACAGTATACAGTCATAGATATACCGAAGGTAAACAGAAACAGCATAGAGTATTCACATGAACAAATTTACAAAATATTTACAGATTGTTTATCATCATCATAATGACACCATGATGTTTCTATACAGTCTATGGTCTATACCCACACATACACACACACACCCACACACACACATTGAAGGGGCTTTTTGTTACCAATTATTTATTTTGTCATCCATTTATTGATGATTTTGCATCAAATGTTAGTGTGTAATATAACACTACACCTTGTTTTCAATAAAAAAAGCAATTGCACACAGCACGCAAATGTGTGACTAATTTGCGATTAATCGCGAGTTAACTATGAAATTCATGCGATTAATCGCGATTAAATATTTTAATCGTTGGACAGCACTACATATTAGTTTTAAAAACATATATAATTTATGATACACTTTTCCAATAATAAGTCAACACAGCTAATGGCTTACAATACAACTAAATAAATTCTGTAATTTTCAATCAATTAAAAGAAATGTATTCAATTTTCACTTCCATATCGTAATAAAGTCCAAGTGAAAAATTGTCAAACTAAAGTGAGAATTTTATTAGAAAATTAATTTAGAGTTAGTTCTTTAAGATGAATTACAATGTGAATTTAAATCGCGTTTGGACTAATCGCAATTAGCAACTCGCTAAAGACGGCAATTGCACCAATATCGGAAATTGCATTTTCTGAAATGTATAGGATTATCCATTTACAATTTTTTTTTTTGCTTTTCACCAAAATACTTATATGGAATATATGTGTTTATCTTTGTCAGATACGTGCAGCTTTAGTGATCGGCAGTCTGTGTTGAGACAAGCTGACTTTCTCTCCTTTGTGTTGTATCTGTTTAACCAAACTGACATGTTGTTATTTCCCAATCGTCCATGCTGCATCTCCTCCCCTCTCATATCCTCCCCTCCCTTCTGCATTCTTTTCAATTAAAACTTGCGGCCGATCATTTACTTAGAGCCCCCTCCTCCCCACTCCCTGATGCTCGCCTCGCCTTTGTCTGGAAGTGTGCTTTTGAATTACAGCCAGGCGCTTGTTTTTGCTCCATGTGTAAACATTGTTTGATGAGGTAAATTAGGTTTGCTTTGCACTTTATCTTTGAGAGGAGAGGCTCACTCCAAGAACAACAGCAGCGGTGGAAGCCGAGTCTGCTGGGAAACAATGGCTCTCAGGTCATGCTATAGCTGTGATGATTGAACTCTCTCAACACCTTTGGATCATGTTTGTTCCTTTGTGGACAAACAGAACTCCCTGTTGTATTAGCATGCTGTGCAATTACTTTTGTACAATTAGTTTTATAGCAACTGTCTTATTTTAAAGGGCCAAGTACTGTCGTTCAATAGCCGCAAAGACAGCAGTAAATGAGAAAACCTTTTTGGAGAATACCTTGATCTCTTTGAAGCTGAGCAATGCGGGGTCTGATTAGTTTGTCACTGCAAGTTTCCGTTTCTCTGGGTTTGTCCTTTGCCTTGTTCGTTCACACCACAACTCTAAAAGTTATGGGAAGATTTGGATGAACTTTTCAAAAAACCTCTGATTAAAGTGATTACCCTTGAAGTTAAAGTGGAGATGATCCCTCACACGGAGAATAAACATCCCGGATCGAGATATTCTCCCGCTCTGTGCTGTACATACATGCAGTAAAGTCTGTGTAACTTGAGTAATTACTATTTGAACGCAGAAGTATAGACTGTGCCTGCAACATTATTCACTATCTTGAGAATTTACACTAAGTTTACTGCACTTTTCACACATCAGGGATACACAGTGCAATTTGGTTCTTGAATGATGATAATGCTAATCCTATTTTAGACAATTGACACTGTAAAAAGAAGTATTATGCCATCTCGTTATTCAATGATCATGGAGGAGTTGGGGGACATCTGCCTTTGTATAATGAAAATGTAACACTGTGAAATGTGTTTTTAATTGTGTAAAACGCCGGGCCGGACACTGCAAATTAACGTTGACCATAAATATTGTAGTGTTTCACTTGTGGATTGTGTACTTTTGCCACATCAAATAAATCAATACATATATAAATTAATTTTTCCAGACGTAAAAAGCCAGAAAAAGGCCAGCAGGTCATGAAAAGCACATTTTACCAGCCAGAAGAGATTTAACAGAGCACACCTTAACCTGTCTTGTCAGGGGATGGCAGGCATTTCTTCACTCGTCTTGTAGCTGTCACTTAAAATGAAACTTCTTGGTTCAAAAAGAAAATACTTTTTATATGAATTTACAAAAGGTTTTTCCAAAGTTTTAGGAGATAAAATTGCCATACTACATATAAAAAATGAATTTAAATTATTAGGATTAAGCCATATGGTTGGAACTAGTCTATAGTTCTTGCATTGTAAATGTCTCTATTGTGATATTAATAAATATCTTATCTTATACTGTATATTCTCTGTTCCTTCTCTCACGTGACATTGGGATTCATTTCGCTGGCTGTTCTGACGAGTTGTTGTAAGCTTCGTAGTCTTCTATAGCGAGCATAAAGTCTGTCTGAGCCCATGTCTGCGACACATTATCCACACCACGGGCTCAAAAACATGTCTGATTTCCTAATGCTTCTTTGAGTCCTTTGGGTTTACCTCTCCATGTGAGTGTCCTCTTTTCCTGCAGCTATTTCTCCACAAGAAATATCCATCGAATAATACTACTGTTAGATCAGGGCTGAATAATGAGGGGCGTATTGACAGGAAAAAGAAATATTTAACCGATGCATTTTATTTAATATTTTGTGCCTGAAGGCTTCATCAGCGCTTGATTGATTCGCAGATGTCAATAGATAGTCTTAAAAGATGGAGTCATTTTTAAATAAGAATTATTTAAACATGTGTGAAGCAGTCATTAAATTTCAGTGCCCCAGGGTTGTTAGAGCGGTGTTTGGATAAAGTGGTTTGGGGAGATAGCAGCACAGTGATGAGAGTCAGTCTTTGCTTGAACAGTTGGCTGCATCGACAGGAAGCCATCAATCAGTGCTTGAAGAGTGTTTAGGTATGAGCTCAGTGATGAACTGCTCCAGTAAACACACAGGGTTTGATGCAGCACAATGTAGTGTTTGGATAGAAAAAGGAAGGATTTACCTGACTTTTGAGTAGAAAAATCTCAGGAGAAATACCTATTGTTTTGAAGTATAAATGATGTTTCAATGTCCCATAGGTGGCGTTTATGTGACATCACAGGATTCCAAAGAGCCTATAGTATCAAATTAGCGTGGAGGGAAGTTGAAAAAGTGTTGCTGCTTACTATGATAACTCTCAAAAGTCAGACTTCTTTTATTTATTTACATTTTATTATGACTCGCTATCACCAGAAAACCAATGTAGCACATGCTGTAAATTACCTTTCACAAAACTTAGGCTTCTAGTAGTAGTTTTGAGCTAATTTCTCCATTATTCCTGGGATAATACACATACACTTTTTCACTTACAAACATAAAACACAAGCAACTCTTTATAAAGATTATATATATATTTTTTTATCTAATCCTTTAGCCTGGATCTCCACTGTTGTATTTCTAAACTAGAGCGTCCAACATCACAATCAATGTAAAGTTTCTTCTTACGACACGTCCAAAAAGGAAAACAGCTGGGTCCAATCATTTTAGGGGACTTGGACATGTGCAAGCAGTGCATGTCCAAAGCGAAAACAGTCTTTCTTAGTTTTGCCGGAGATGGATTTAATCCTGCTGCTAAAAAACTGTGACTTTATAGTGTGTCTGAGAAGTGATTTTTTATTTTTGTCTACAGTAAGCCGACCAGATTTTATTGGACATAGAGGATATCCATATATTATCTTTTTAAAATAGGCCAAACGCAATTTACTTCTACAATACTAAGATTTTAGATAGTATCGCAGAAGCTCAATAGGGGTAAAGGCACACAGGTTTGGAACTTGTTGAAAAGACTCATTTATATATACATATACGGTACATGTAGAAGTGTCAAATATAATACACACTTCAGAATGATCCAATTGCACATTAACATATCTGGACCTGGATCAATAAAGTCAATGAGATATATCTGATTTAACCATGTACAGTCAGAGACACAGGATTTTCACATTTGCTGGTGTACACACTCTATGTTGTGCTAATAAGATTTTAGTAACCTACAAGGGCAGCTTTGCTTATGAAATATGAATGGTGGGTTGTAGTTGTTTCTCTCCACAAGGAAATCATGCAGTGTGTGTGTAATTTCCCTGAGCTGTTAGCGGTGATATTATTCGATGCATGACTCTTCAGAAAGCAGCCCCACTACAGCAGTAACACGCGAGGACAGCTCTGGGCCTGTGGCTGTGTGCGCTGCTGATGAGATGTGTAATTAGCCAAAGCAGTCGGACAAAATGCTGCAGGTGCACGAGACATAAAGGGAAATGAGCCAAGGGAGCGGTCAGGGGATCGGAACACTGTGCGGGGGGAGGCTGGTTAAAGCCTTTTAGTTATTGTGCAAAATGCAAGCTTATTTTGTCGGATTGTGGTACAGTCAGAGAATCATTTGAATGCATTGGGTTTTGGTCTTTTGACACAAAATAAATGCACCAGTTCTGGTTGGCCAACCCAGATAAGTCTGGTGTTTTCAGATACATATCAATGTTTTAAGATTAGCTACAATATTGAGATATTTTCTTTTACATGTTAGTTTTTCATCCATATTTTGATATTGTAATTTCCTAACATGCCGAAAGCCTTTATTTTTTACAGAAACCCATCGTATAAAATTGATTCATTCTGAATCAAGCTGAATGGTATGGCAATTGATTAGATTCCCTAAACAAACACCTTACATCTAAACAAGGATTAAACATAAAACCACATACAGCAAACACATTTACTTTAAATAATATGGAATACAAAACTGTATCTCGACTGCACTCAAATCCCTTTCCGTCTGTGTTTTATGTGAATAATTGTTGTGTTTCAGTGACCACTACAGTATTACTGAGTACAATGAATGAGCCTTAGTGAGTGTTGCCAAGAGTCCAGGTGGAAGAGGTGGAGGTTAACATCTCTCATCACTGTAATTAATTCAACCAATTTAGGCATTTAATATTGAGCTAGAGGGAGACAAAGAGGTTTGGAAAGTCGAGTATTGATTGGCCAGTTCATAAACTAACAACTTCTCCTTTAGCTTTCAACATTATTGAATAACTGTAACTTTGCCATTCTATTGTCTT
Source organism: Knipowitschia caucasica (assembly GCA_964034765.1). NCBI lineage: Eukaryota > Metazoa > Chordata > Actinopteri > Gobiiformes > Gobiidae > Knipowitschia > Knipowitschia caucasica. Next base: position 27,412,096 of record OZ035824.1, read on the forward strand.
TAAAGTTTCTATTTATGTGTTGCTTTGAGTGTATATTTGATGTTGAGTACAAATAAGACCATAGATTTCTGTTTTTTTATTCAAATCTAAACAGAATCAGCTCATTTTGTATCTTACATTTGGTCGTCCTCTTTTGCTGTGACATGATGAGGACATGTGGTGGCAGAGGGACAGAGTGATGGACCCCATGGAGAGAGACGTCCAGACACTCCTCAGTGCCCCCACAGAGAGGAGAAAGATTCCCTGGAAAGTGGACCAAGATCTGTCCGAGTAAAAATAAACCAGTCATAAAGTTTCACATGAAGCTGCAATTGTGAGGAAAAAATATCAACCATTTTTTGATAGCTGACAACAGTGTTTGTACTTTTGTTTGTATCTTGTTTACTGAAGTTGAATAGCATCCTCCTTGTGGCAGGTATTAGTGATTGCTTGATTATTTATTTCGAGTTCGATGTATATATCCAGGAAGTATTAAGTTTAGTTGTAAAACGTGTTTAAAGAGGGAAACAGTTTTAACACATTAGAAAATTGTGAAAAATTGTGGAGAATTGATGTAATTTTTGATCCCATAGATATTAGCAACATTAGTGAAACCTATTTCAGGTTCAGTCACCTTGCAAGCAACATCAATGTTTACGCTGGACACTACATTTTACGAGGCACGGTGGGTTCGAGTCGGAACAGGGCCTTTATGAGTTGAGTTTGCATGTTCTCCCCGCGCTGTTACTACAGCGACCACTGCTCCTGACGTAAGCTTTAGTGGCATCAGGATGGGTCAAATGCAGAGGACTAATTTCCCTACAGGGACAATAAAAAAGTGCACATTTATGTACATGTAGCAGTATAAAATGGTTGTTTACGTACATTGAAAATACGTACATGACACAAGCTGAGCACATTTATGGGCAACTCAATTTGTTTGAAGTTGTCCAAAGATTCTTCAGGCAACCATGTTTATACTTGAGGTGTGAAGTAAACACAAATATTCTCTAAGTCAGAAATATCTGATCCTAATAATGTCCACATCACAATATCTTTCTCCTCTCTCTCCTGTTGCCAATTCCCTTGTCATGGCATCCACGGTGGTGTAATTACTGCAGAGGCTGAAGGAGGTTAGACTGACGCTTCTCTCTCTCTGATATTCAAATGTGCGTTTGTAAGCAGCTCTGAGCATGTGCCAGTGCCTCTAATCTCATATCACACAGGAATGGCATTTACATCGTCCGGGTGAAGAAATTAGAAACAAGCCATGATTAATTCCTGGTAAAAGGGTTTCAAAGGCCATGTTCCCCTTAGTTCGAGTGAAACGGGAACTGTGTCTACCTGCGGGGTGATTGACGGCGGCTTCTCTGCGCTGCCGCTGTCGTGAGTAATGAGCAGAATTGAGGAAATATCAGACAGATTCTAAACACTACATTACATAGTCGCTTATGGTTTGAGGTAGCAGTCTTATCACAGGACTCGCTAGCGGAAAAGTTTGAATTGAATATAATTTCTTTGCATTCTTTGTGAAAAGTGAAAATGTAATTGCCGTAGTCACATTGAAGGACACTTACGCAATAGCTTTTTGTGCTTTTGACCATGTTATAAATTGTTCCATCATCAAAAATATCTGTGGTGCTATCCTGTTAGTGCTGATAATCAAAGAGCTTCAGTCAAAAGCGATTTCCAGTCCGGCACCATTGATTTTGGCAAGCGACGTTGTGACATTTTTTTCATGTTTGCAGATACATAATGAGTGTTTAGAATTTAAACCATATGGCCAATGGTTTTCGCAGCTGATATAGGTCAAATCACAGCCTTTTGAATCCATCCTGACTGACAGCGTGATTCAGAAGAGGTGTAGTTTTGTTTTGAGTTTTAAATTTCCCAAAAAGACCCCACTGAAGACTTCAAACTGAGAGGGATGCAGAAAACACGATTGTATGCGACAGCTGCATGCATTGCCTCCATCAAGTGAGCGGCAATGCTTTGAGGTAAATGTGTGGGTTACTACAACTTAACTACAACTTTTCTACGTCCCTCTTGGTGAGTGGAGACAGCTATGATCTGCTCTGAATAAGATCTGAACCAGGAGTATCTGCAACAGGACTGGGTTACTTAGTAGTATACGTGGTATGGAAAGGAGGATCTGTCAGGAACATGGCACATATCCAGAGAGTTACGCTTTGAAATGGCATTTGCACTGAAATAAAAAAAATGCTCACTATGAGTTAAGTGTATACTGTTCAAGTCTGAAGCACCATGGCCCACTTACTGATTGAAAGATCTCTGGGGGGCAAACATACACGGATACATGGCATGTTTATATGGTTTTTGTGCAGAGACCCCTGGCAGAAAAATTGCATGACTTAAAAAGGAAATAGAATTCAAATAGAGATACATTTTCCCTGTTGTATAGACTTTGGTGGTGGAAGCTTAAAGGTATAGTGTATAATATTTATTGCCATCTAGCGTTGAGATCTTATATTGCAGACTATTAAAGTACGGAAGCCTTTGAGTTGAGGAAGGCTCAACTCTGTCAAAAACAGAGCTCCTCAACTCTCAGTCATTCACCAGACTGCCAAGGAAAGAATACATTAGTTTGATAATAAATGACTGGATCTCTCCAAACGTCTCGGGCACTTGACAGTCGTGTGGAGGAGTGGATGTAAACAAGACCACGTTCAGAGCAGCACCCTGCACAGAGGCTCTACTGAGTTTTACCGTGGCTTTATTATAATACATGTATATAGTTTTACAAACGGGGTGTGAAGAGAAGAGACGCATGGAGGATTAACGTCTGCGGGAGCTTAAAACTACGATGATCAAAGAAGCAGGACATATACACAGCCGCGGCAGGACATGGCTAAAAGCTCATGTTAGCATTAGCGTTTGCCACAGCGCCCTATCTGCATCACGGTAAGAAACACATAACATTCACTAACGCTGCTGATAAGGTATTCTGCTGATTGTTTTGTGGGGATTTGTTTGTTTTTTATTTTAGGCTTTGTCCCTGAATAAGTTTAGTTGAAACTTGTGACATAGTAGTTGGACTGCGCTCGGATCGGGTCAGAACATCCTGAGACTGTTGCAGATTCTGCCTCGTACTTATTGTCAGTGTGAAAAAGTTACGTATTGTTCATGTGTGAGTCTGATGTGTACAAAGTACGCAATGTGTCTCCTGTTGTGTTAACGCTGACTTTGTGAGTGTGGTTTGCGATGTTGACACTTTGCTGCTATGACGCTGGACTTCTACATAATTCTTTTCCACCACCGTTTTTCAATGCGTGAATATGTATAACTGTGGTCCTCATGTTCTTTTATAAACTGTGGTCTCCATAGGTTCTTTTATAAACTGTGGTCCTCCAATGGTTCTTTTACATAACTGTGTTCCTCCATGGTTCTTTATATAACTATGGCTCCTCCAATGGTCTTTTATTATAATCATGGGGTACCCCCATTGTTACTTTTATAGAACTGTGGTCCCTCCATGTGTCTTTTACATAACTGGTCCACCATGTGTTCTTTACATAACTGTGGTCCTCCATTTCTTTTATATAACTGGTCCTCCATGGGGTTCTTTTATAAAACTTGGTCCTCCATGGTTCCTTTTAATATAACGTTCCTCCATGGTCTTTTACATAAGGCTGTTGTGTCCTCCATGGTTTTTTATATCACTGGTCTCTCCAAGTTCTTTTATATAACTGTGGTCCCGCCATAGGTTCTTTTATATAAACGGGTCCTCCATGAGTTCATATTATATAACTGTGGTTCCCTCCATAGGTCTGTTATATAACTGTGGTTCCTCCATGGTTCTTTTATATAACTGTGGTCCTCCATGGTTCTTTTATATAACTGTGGTCCTCCATGGTTCTTTTATATAACTGTGGTCCTCCATGGTTCTTTTATATAACTGTGGTCCTCCATGGTTCTTTTATATAACTGTGGTCCTCCATGGTTCTTTTATATAACTGTTGGTCCTCCATGGTTCTTTTATATAACTGTGGTCCTCCATGGTTCTTTTTATATAACTGTGGTCCTCCATGGTTCTTTATATAACTGTGGTCCTCCATGGTTCTCTTTTATATAACTGTGGTCCTCCATGGTTCTTTTATATAACTGTTGTCCTCCAAGGTTTCTTTTATATAACTGTGGTCCTCCATGGTTCTTTTATATAACTGTGGTCCTCCATGGTTCTTTTATATAACTGTGGTCCTCCATGGTTCTTTTATATAACTGTGGTCCTCCATGGTTCTTTTATATAACTGTGGTCCTCCATGGTTCTTTTATATAACTGTGGTCCTCCATGGTTCTTTTATATAACTGTGGTCCTCCATGGTTCTTTTATATAACTGTGGTCCTCCATGGTTCTTTTATATAACTGTGGTCCTCCATGGTTCTTTTATATAACTGTGGTCCCTCCATGGTTCTTTATATAACTGTGGTCCTCCATGGTTCTTTTATATAACTGTGGTCCTCCATGGTTCTTTTATATAACTGTGGTCCTCCATGGTTCTTTTATATAACTGTGGTCCTCCATGGTTCTTTTATATAACTGTTGTCCTCCATGGTTCTTTTATATAACTGTGGTCCTCCATGGTTCTTTTATATAACTGTGGTCCTCCATGGTTTCTTTATATAACTGTGGTCCTCCATGGTTCTTTTATATAACTGTGGTCCTCCATGGTTCTTTTATATAACTGTGGTCCTCCATGGTTCTTTTATATAACTGTGGTCCTCCATGGTTCTTTTATATAACTGTGGTCCTCCATGGTTCTTTTATATAACTGTGGTCCTCCATGGTTCTTTTATATAACTGTGGTCCTCCATGGTTCTTTTATATAACTGTGGTCCTCCATGGTTCTTTTATATAACTGTGGTCCTCCATGGTTCTTTTATATAACTGTGGTCCTCCATGGTTCTTTAATATAACTGTGGTCCTCCATGGTTCTTTTATATAACTGTGGTCCTCCATGGTTCTATTATATAACTGTGGTCCTCCATGGTTCTTTTATATAACTGTGGTCCTCCATGGTTCTTTTATATAACTGTGGTCCTCCATGGTTCTTTTATATAACTGGTCCTCCATTGTTCTTTTATATAACTGTGTCCTCCATGGTTCTTTTATATAACTGTGGTCCTCCATGGTTCTTTTATATAACTGTTGTCCTCCATGGTTCTTTTATATAACTGTGGTCCTCCATGGTTCTTTTATATAACTGTGGTCCTCCATGGTTCTTTTATATAACTGTGGTCCTCCATGGTTCTTTTATATAACTGTGGTCCTCCATGGTTCTTTTATATAACTGTTGTCCTCCATGGTTCTTTTATATAACTGTGGTCCTCCATGGTTCTTTATATAACTGTGGTCCTCCATGGTTCTTTTATATAACTGTGGTCCTCCATGGTTCTTTTATATAACTGTGGTCCTCCATGGTTCTTTTATATAACTGTGGTCCTCCCATGGTTCTTTTATATAACTGTGGTCCTCCATGGTTCTTTTATATAACTGTGGTCCTCCATGGTTCTTTTATATAACTGTGGTCCTCAATGGTTCTTTTATATAACTGTGGTCCTACCATGGTTCTTTATATAACTGTGGTCCTCCATGGTTCTTTTATATAACTGTGGTCCTCCATGGTTCTTATTATATAACTGTGGTCCTCCATGTTCTTTATATAACTGTGGTCCTCCATGTTCTTTTATATAACTGTGGTCCTCCATGGGTTCTTTTATATAACTGTGGTCCCTCCATGGTTCTTTTATATAACTGTGGTCCTCCATGGTTCTTTTATATAACTGTTGGTCCTCCATGGTTCTGTTATATAACAGTTGTCCTCCATGGTTCTTTTAATATAACTGTGGTCCTCCATGTTCTTTTATATAACTGTGGTCCTCCATGGTTCTTTTATATAACTGTGGTCCTCCATGGTTTCTTTTATATAACTGTGGTCCTCCATGGTTCTTTTATATAACTGTGGTCCTCCATGGTTCTTTTATATAAACTGTGGGTCCCTCCATGGTTCTTTTATATAACTGTGGTCCCTCCATGGTTCTTTATACTAACTGGGGTCCTCCATGGTTCTTTTAGATAACTGTGGGCCTCCAGGGTTCTTTTATATAACTGTGTCCTCCATGGTTCTGTTATATAACTGTGGTCCTCCATGGTTCTTTGATATAACTGTGGTCCTCCAGGTCTTTATATATAACTGTGGTCCGCCATGGGTTCTTTTATAACTGGTGGTCCCCCATGGTCGTTTACAAACTGGTGGTCGCTCATGGTTCGTTTATAACTGGGGTCCTCCATGGTTCGGTATATACCTGTGGTCCTCCATGGTTCTTTATAACTGTCATCCATGGTGCTTTTATAAACTGTGGTCCTCCATGTTCTTTTATAACTGGTCCCTCCAGGGTTCTTATAACTGAGGTCCTCCCTGGTTCTTTTATATAACGGTCCTCCATGTTCTTTATATAACTTGGTCCTCCATGTTCTTTTAGATAACTGTTTGTGTGCCACCAAGGGTGTTCTTTATCATTAAAACTGTGGTGCCTCCAGGGTCTCTTATCATAACTGGTGGTCAGCTCCATGGGTTTCTGTTATATAACGGTGTGGTCCGCCATGGTTCTTTTATATAACTGGTTCTACCCTCCATGGTTCGTTTTATATAACTGGGGTCCGCCCCAAGAGTTGCTGTTATACTAGACTGGTGGTCCCTCCATGGTTCTCTTTATATAACGACGGGAGGTTCCTCCAGTGAGTTCTTATATATAACTGTGTGCCTCCATGGTTCTTTTATCTAACTGGAGTTCAACCCAAGGTTTTATATAATAACTGTAGATGGAAAAATTGAGAAGTTTAGCCGTCTGTATCAGCTAAATACATTCCTACTCAATGAGTGTTCACGCAGAGGACTTGGCTTCATTGAAAACTTTAATCTGTTCTGGAATAGGCACGAGCTTTTTGAAGAAAAAGGTCCACATCTGAACAACTACGGAGTAAAAGTGTTGATGGATAACTTTGCATCTGCCCTAAGGCCTCAGCCTGCGCAGCGCGTGCAGCCGTCGAAAGGGAGAAAGAAGAAGCAAAGGGCACAGACATCACGACCATCTCCACCGACTCCCGAGGTCTCTGCACCCCCACCGCCTCAAAAGAACTCCACACCTTCACGATTCAAGAAGAACTCAACACCTCCAAGGTTCCAAAAGAACTCAACACCTCCACGGCTCCGAAAGAGCTCAACGCCTCCACCCCCAGCATCATCAGCAGCTGCCACATCTTCATCAGCGCCATCAGCATATACAGCACCACCAGCAGCAGTGGATACAGCAGCAGCAGTGGCTGCTCCATCATCTTCAGCAGCAGCAGTGGCTGCTCCATCATCTTCAGCAGCACCTTCCCCACCTACAGCCCCCGTGAAGCTTCCCCCATTGCTCCAGGCTACAGACAGACCTGTACTGGGGGTTCCTCAACCACCTCTGTCTCCACCAAAGACTCCCTCATCACCTTCCATGGACCCGGCTTGGGTCCCCCCCGCTACATCCACTCCATCTAGGGAAAATGAGGACGACCTTTCCCTTTGTTTTCTATCCCTGCCTTCACTACTGGAATTACCGGAACACTCGGCAGGCATGATAAGATCGGCGATGAAGACTATTCCTCTCACACCCACTGTAGCCAGATCAAGAGTCCTATCTAACATTCAAAACTACTCCCCATACGTACCTCCAAAGCCACCTAGGGCGTCCAACTCAAATTCTCCCACAAAATCCACCCGTCCCTCCTCTAACCCCATAAGTATTCCACCCCCCCCTCCTGCTCATTTAGCCCACCTCCCCCCTAACTCAGCACCAAGAAACCCTCCACCTCCACTCCCCCCTCGTCCACCACCCAACTCAGCCTGCCCCTCCCCTAACCCATCACCAAAAACCCATCCACCTTCAACCCCCCCCCCCGTCCAACTCCCAAGAACCCACCCGCCTCTCCATCCTCTTCCCCCGCCTTCCCCTTCCCCTCTTTTCTCTAAACACTAGGATGCACAGGGTCTCTGCTTTGCAGCCACTGGCAGTTTAGTTAGAGGAGAAACCCGGCTGGGGCCCTGTCATGAAGCCACCTGTGCCATTCCCTTAGTGATAACACAAAGAATACATAACAGAAAAACATCTGAAGTTAATCAGTCTAATCAGGAAAATCTAATTCTTGTTCCGTGTAAGAATCAGCCGACCACAACCGCTGATCCTGAAACTTTGAAACTTGCTATGCTAAATGTCAGATCTCTTTGTAACAAGTCTTTTTTAATCAATAATTTTATTTGTTCTTATAATCTAGATCTTATGTTCATGGCTGAAACATGGCTTGACCAAAATACAGAAAATGCAGTTTTAATAGAAGCATCACCACCAAATTTCAAATTTGAATCTGAAATACGGGAAAACAAAAAAGGAGGAGGCTTAGCTGCCATTTTCAGAGACCACTTTGTCTCCCATAGAATGTCTCTTGGGAAGTTTCCGTCTTTTGAATATGTGTCTCTTAAAATACAACAAAAACAATCTCCTCCAATACTTTTTGTTGTCCTATACAAGCCACCGCAGTCATGTCACAGTTTTATTGATGATTTTACAGAGTTGCTTTCAGTTGTATGCACAGATTTTGATAGTTTAGTTATTACAGGTGATTTTAATATTCATGTGGATAATGTTAATGACAGAAATGCTAAAGAGCTGAGTTCTGTTCTTGAATCTTTTGGTCTCACTCAGCATGTGAGTGGCCCCACCCACAGCAGAGGGCACACTCTAGACCTGTTAGTTACAAAGGGGGTGAACATTTCTAATGTAAACGTGCTCGATGTTGCGCTTTCGGATCATTTTTGTATATTTTTTGACATGTGTTTCACTAACAAACCACCAGTGGACTCTGCAACTGTACGAAGAAGACACATAAATGAAAATACGGGTGAACTATTTATGGGAATGATAAACTTTGAGAATGCATTGTATTCTACTGTAGATGAACTGTTTAACTCTGTCACCTCTAGTGTTTTGAAAGTTCTGGACACCATCGCTCCTGTGAAGGTTAAAATAGTGAAAAATAAGCAGAAGGCGCCGTGGGCTAAAGCAGACTCGGTCAGGGCACAAAAGAGAGAGTGCCGGAGGGCCGAGCGGAAGTGGCGCAAGTCCAACCTCCAGGTTGATTACAAGATCTTCAAAGATAAGTTGTGCGAGTTTAACCAGGTGCTACGTAGTACGAGAGAGAGGTATTTTTCTGAAATGATTGAAGGCTGCAGCAACAATCTGCGTGTTCTGTTTTCAACAGTTAATAGATTAACAAACCCCCCTGTTCAAATGCCATTAGAGCTTACTTCCAAACGTAAATGTAATGAGTTTGCACATTTTTTCAATGACAAGGTTCAAGGCATCAAAAACGCCATTGTCTCCAATCCACAGATAACAATCCAACAGCCAGAAAGGCTCTCTGAGCTAACTCACTTTGCACCTGTAAATGATAAAACTGTCCAAGAGATAATCTCCAGTTTGAGCTCCTCCACATGCAGCCTGGATGTACTACCCACTAGATTTCTAAAGTCTGTTCTGAGCAGTCTGTTACCTTCACTCGCACAGATAGTAAACATGTCCCTTAATTCTGGAATATTCCCAAGGGCCCTGAAAACTGCAGTCATCAGGCCCCTGCTAAAAAAGAGCAGTCTGGATGCTACGGTACTTAACAACTATCGTCCCATCTCAAATCTGCCATTTATGGGGAAAGTCCTTGAAAAAGTTGTCTACCAACAGCTAAATAGATTTCTTATAATCAACAACTCATTTGATATGTTTCAGTCCGGCTTTAGACCCCACCACAGCACTGAGACTGCTCTCGTCAAGGTTGCAAATGATATCCGGCTGAACACTGACGCAGGCAAAGTCTCAATCCTAATCCTGTTAGATCTGAGTGGCTGCCTTTGACACTGTCGACCATGAGATCCTCTTACAGAGACTAGAGGACTGGGTTGGCGTCGCTGGCACCGCCCTAAGTTGGTTTAGGTCTTACCTTGAAGACAGGAAGTACTTTGTGGAGATTGGAAACTGTGTCTCAGATCATATGGCCCTGACCTGTGGAGTCCCACAGGGGTCGATCCTGGGACCTCTTCTGTTCAATCTCTACATGCTGCCGTTAGGTCAGTTAATACGCAGAAACAAAGTGTCCTATCACAACTATGCAGACGACACTCAGATCTATGTCTCACTGACTGCAGGAGAACATGGACCAGTGGACTCACTCCTTCACTGTATCCAACAGATCAGTGAGTGGATACAAAACAACTTCCTTCAGCTAAACGCAGACAAAACTGAAATTATTGTCTTTGGTCCCCAGAAACAAAGAGAGAGCGTCATCTGTCATCTACAGTCTCTCTCCCTAAAACCTTCAAACAAGGTCAGAAATCTAGGGGTAATACTGGACTCAGACTTAAATTTTAATAGCCACATCAAATCAGTAACATCAGCAGCTTTTTACCATCTAAAAAACATTGCCAGGATCAAAAACATAGTGTCTAAAGCAGACCTGGAGATTCTTATCCATGCATTTGTCTCCAGTAGGTTAGACTACTGCAATGGCCTGCTCACAGGTCTGTCCAAACAGGCTGTAAAACAGCTGCAGTACATTCAAAATGCAGCAGCTCGAGTCCTGACTAGAACCAGGAAGTACGACCACATTAGTCCAGTCCTCAGGTCCCTGCACTGGCTTCCTGTGGCTCAGAGAATAGACTTTAAAACAGCTCTGCTTGTGTACAAGTCTCTCCATGGCCTCGCACCAAAATATATTAGTGACATGTTAGTCCCATATGAACCAGCCCGGACTCTGAGGAGCACAGGGACTGGACTCCTGTTAGTGCCCAGAGTCAGAACTAAACATGGGGAGGCTGCTTTTCAGATTCATGCTGCTAAAATCTGGAACAATCTTCCTGAAGATGTGAGACAGGCCTCCTCTCTGACAATGTTTAAAGCCAAGTTAAAAACTGTGCTGTTTAGCTGTGCATACAACTGAGGGATTTTATATTTTTATCTTTCGTTTTAATGTTCTGTGATTATTTATGATTTTAATGCTATCTTGTTCAGCACTTTGAGTTGCCTTGTGTATGAATTGTGCTATACAAATAAACTTGCCTTGCCTTGCCTTGCCTATTCATTACAAGCATATCATTGGACCAACAGGAAAGCGGTTTGTTTGATATATTTGGGAAATGAATCATTTCAGTTAGCTCTGATTGTCTAGGACGTTATTATGCATTGCTGGGCTTCTCCCTGTTTCCAATGTTTTCTCCCTTCCTTTTTACTCTTTAACAGTAAAGTCACGTTTTATTCTTACAGGCTTGCTATTGTTATAAAGACCTTCCTCAGTACATCTTTGACTGTCGCACAATGGGCTTGTAATCACACTTATTCACAAATATCACATAACTTTCTTCTTTGCATCTTCTTCTGAGACATCGTCTCCTAACACCTGAACCACTTTGTTTGTTTTCACGTAGCTGTGGTACCTGGTTCTGCTTGAATAAATGTTGATTGCCCCCATCGTCTCTTCAATTAATCCATCCTCTTCATGATTTTAGATTGAAAATGAAAATCACATGTTAGATGATGTAAGCTCCAATAGACTTAACCTCTAACCCTCTATAGAAGCATTATGGATGACTCAGCTTGACGGGTTTCTTGCCTAAACCTCAATAATGTGCTTCTGGGTGGAAATGGGAGCCTTTTGTCCCTTGAAGCATAGCCTCATTTTTCACTGTAAGGGGCTAGCGCACAGCTTTGATTGTCCCTGGTTCCCCTGTGAGGCCGAAGCTATTGTGGGGCACTGCTGAGCCTGAACAGGTAGGCAGCGAGAACAGCGGCTGTGAGGCAGAGCAGTGACAGACAGCTACCTGTGTGATTAATGAGCTAATGTTTGAATACAATATGTTCAAAAAAGAGTGACGTTTGGTCCTTCAGTAAGTCTGTACAGAACTCCTAAACTCTTAAACCTGGAAGACCTACATGCAGAGGTGTTTTTTATGTCATTGTTTCGATAAACTGAGAGGACCTGCTGTGAGCAGAGGCAAAGCTGACGTCACCAGTGCCGTAAATGGACTTGCATGTATCTTGCTACACAATAGTTGACAGCTGATGAAAAGTGTTCTAAAGCAAATACTCATTGCTTCTTGTTCAGTATCATCTTGTCTGGTAGCAGCCCTGTATCTCCCCTGTAGCTGTCCCCATGGGTTTGCCCTTGACTTTAGAACCTGCATAGAGATTCTCCCAGACAGCTGCCTGCCTTGCCTAATGGCAAGGGACGCCTCTGCCCATGGGGGGCTGCTTTTGGGTGCCAGTCTGTGCAATTATTGTCTTTCGTTAAACCTGGTCGCTGGACTAGTGAATCATTTTTTTATTTTTTTATATGTTGACTAGCAAACGACTAAACCAAAAATAGAAAGTATGTATAATATGACAATATAAACTGTATATATGCAGTGGTGCAGTGCAGGTCATAAAGCGTGTTTGGTTGATTGCCCCTATAACATGGGGTGCTCACAGTTCATCCAATTGATAAAGCTGCTTTTCTAGTAACCAGTCAGGATATACCTAATATTGTATGTGTTGAGTGTGCAGAAATCAAAATGTTTTATCGTATTAACGGCTTATTAACCGAGCGCGAGGTCTGTATGGAGAAATATCAGACCGCGGCCTTAATGTACAGACCGAGCCGTGGCGAGGTCTGTGCAAAAAGGCCAAGGTCTGATATTTCTCTGTACAGACCGAGCAAGCAAGGTTAATAAATGTTTTATTATATGACTCTCGTCTGTGTCTTTACCAATGCTTTTGAGATATTTGTGAAGTATGTTCATGTCCGACTTGGTTTTGTGTGATACGCGCTGCGGACAGATTGTCATGGTAACGGTCCAAGATGGGAAAATATCAGACCGGTAATCAGCCAATCAAAGCGTGCGTACGGTCCAAGTCATATAATAATGGGATATATCACTACTCATGACAAAGTAGAGCATTTTGTCTTAATGTGACGTAAATTGTAGTTTTAAATTTAAAGTTTAAATATGTGCTGTACGCGTTTTTTCACGTTCAGTTAAACCAAGAAACTTGCACTCTTTTACAGCCTGCACTTGGGAGTTCTGAATAACAACAGGCATGTTTTGGATGTGTTCAGCTGGAGGTTGTTTACTTTACTCCACGGACAACATTTTGTATCTCAGTTTTGTACAAGGATTCATTGTTTTCACTAATGACCAAGTATAAAGTAAAGGACTCAAAATACATTCCTGTGGAGATCCTTGTGCTCACAGAAACAATATCTGAAAAACAGTCATTGATTTTCACTCTCTGAGATCTGTCGGTTAAAATCCTAAAAATCTACTTACACATCATTTAAACCAGGAGACACAAGTTTTTCAATCAGTTTACCTGGGACAAGACAATTAAAAGCAGAGATATAATCAATAAACAGGATTCTTGCAACAGATTTACTAATGTCCAATACGACCCGCTCCAAACAGACGAGAGGACCACAGGACAATAGTCAATGGGGCATGTCACAGGAGTTTTCTTCGGAAGTGGGATTATGGTCAACTTTCAGCCGCTGGCCGGCACAGTACAGATCTTTAGTGAGAAGTCGAAAATGTTCGCTTAAACAGGGGAATTGCTTGGAGCACAGTTTCAGGACTGTTTGAGGAGAGATACCCTCTGCCCTGGGGCTTCAAAGCAGCCCTGCAGCTTAACGTTGGCCTCCTCAGACCAGCACTGCACAGTGTTAGACGTTAACCTTTCACCCAATCAATCAACCTTTATTTGTAGAGCTCTTTCCTAAACAAGGGAGCAAGTGCTTCACTGCCCATATCACACAAGGCATAAATCACATCACATAAATCATAAACATTAAAATCACAGAGGGCATAAACAAACTTAAGATCACATGGAATATTAAAAACATAAAAAAATAAAATCACACAGGTAATTAAAAACATAACCACAGTGCATTGAGAAGAGAAGAGATAAAACCCACCAGTTGTCTGCACAGAACTGCCTTCATCCTGGGGTGTAAATCTGAATTTTGGCACTGCCATTGTTGGTTTTATTTAATAATTTAAGGTCAATGGGATTTAATTTCCAGTTTCAATATACCTTCCAAAGTATAAGTAAGTGGCTGTAAGTAGTCGGTATAGATTATTAGTATCCAAGTGTATTTACCTCTGTCCAGAAGGTAAAGTGATCACCTGCATTTGTCTGTCTTTTTGCCTTTTTGTTGGCTTGTCTCCCACAACATTTTGTGTAACATAACTCCAACCGTTTTGGCAGGTTTTAAACAAAATCTTGAGCAAAAAAGCACAATGGCCCAGTGAACAACAGATTTCTGATGATCTTTGAAAAGACAGAGACACACATCACTACCCTTGTAGTGCCCTTGATTAGACTTTGATGCTGCATCTTTTACAACAATAGACTGTGTCTGGATTTGACCTCTGCTTCACTCTCACTAAACCATCTGAGTTTGTGTTTGCTGTTCTCCATTTCCCAAGGGCATTGCACTGTTGTGTAGCTACACTGCCAGCTGTAATTAGTTAGTATTCATTCCTACAGATGTAGAGGCGCTGAGAGTCGACATCCTCTTGTACCCAAAGGCCTTCAAATCAGCCTCATTCTACCCAGAGGTGTTTGGTATGAGGTCAGTGCTTTTGTCCTTGGCGGTTCTGTGGAGATTGAGTCCAAGTATTGCTGTAACTGACACTGGTTATCTGTGTCCAGCATCTGCGCTTGCAGCTGGTTAATCCTCCCCTGCAGCTCTCACTGCCTCACAGCTAGAGCCCACCTCTTCATTTCATTTCTTTATTTATTTGACACTGGGACAGTACATGTCAATGACCATTTATGGTTGAACATAATGAAGACACACCAGATTGTACAGATCTTGGCCCCCCCTGCGGTGTCTTCAGAGACGCTGCAATCATTACCAGTATTTCTGGTGCTCCGGTCTGCTGTGGCACGTTAGCATGCCTTCAGGTGTTGTTGGCCTTTAGAAATGATTCAATAAATCATCTAATTAGTCAAAATAATGTGAAAAAAATAGTAGATGATAATGACTTTGCAAAAGACTGCAGAGTTTAATTTTTGCATCAGTTTCAGCAGATGGTGTGTCATGTGATTGTTTTCATTGGGAAAAATCTCGCTAAAAAAGGTTGCGGAACACCGCTTTATAGCTGGACCTCGTGGAATTTCATACGCTCCCCAGTCTGTTGTTTCAGACATATGGGACAATGGGTGCATGTAACAAATGTATATTGTGTTGGTAGTGTGTATTCAGGCAGCACGCCATGGTGCAGTGGTTAGCGCTTATGCTTCACAGCAAGAATGTCCTGGGTTTGATTCCACCTCCAGTTCTTTCTGTGTGGAGTTTGCATGTTCTCCCCATGGCTGTGCAGGTTTTTATTCTTCCACTAAAAGCATTTTAAAGAGTTCTGGCATGTACTGTACCTCCTCTATTGGCAACTCCGCTCCCATCTCTGTGTGGAGGGAGAGACAAATGCCCACAACAATTGTAAAGCGCTTTGTGAGTCTGGTCTGTGAAAGGCGCTATATAAATAAAGATTACTTACTTACTATTGAATTTCCAGGATAAAACCAATGTATATACATCTTTCAAAGGTTTAACAATAAAAAGTATATGAACAAATACGTAAGTAATCTAATTTTGTTTATATTGTATTCTTGAATGCAATAACCTAATGTTGAGTTTCATAATTTTCTAAACAAGGCAAAAACTAAAATTTGTCACTAAAAGAATGAAAAATGGAAACGCATGATTAGTTCCTGTTGACTCACATCTATTTCATACAAATCCTTCTGTCACATGTCCACAGAAATCTTATGGAGATTTCCTGTCAACTTGTTTGGCAGATATTTTTGAATATTTTATGTGGCACCATCAACATTGCTTTGGTGTCTGCTCCGGGGAATTTTTAGCATGCAGTGTGGGTAGACAACTGGGATGTCCATATTGCAGGATTTGGCATTACATTTTCTTTTGCTGTTTTTGTGATACAATGCATCAGAATGATTGTCTGCCTTTGTAAACAGAACAAATATCTTCTGAATTTGAAAATCCTCCTTTACATATTATCTGCCTGTTATTTCACAACATTGAAAAAGCTAGAGCTAAGATCCTAACCACCGCGACAATGCCGATTAAGATAACCGTGTTTCTCCATGTACTGTAGCAGCCTTGGTGTAGGTGTAGCAATGTTTGAGTCCACTGTGGTGTTAGCCAGGTGGTGTTGTCACACAGCAATAAAGCGAGCATCTGTCTGTAAAACGCCTTGGGAATTGTGCCAGCTTCCCAGTCGAGCAGCCCTTTTCTTCTCTCCAAATGCATGCTGGGATAGTTTTAACCACTCCATGACCCTGAATAACAACAAAGTAAAGATGTGCTTTCACAGAAGGTGGGGGGAAATTATGTATCCTTGTAACAAAGTTTTTCAATGATTAAAAGTCTGTAGTCGAGGAAGGTTCAATACAAAACTAGTTGATAAAGAAGTAATGAAAATAATTATAGAGAGAAATAGTCATGACCTCAGTATGATGGAAGTAGTGAAAGAGAGGTTGGGGGTCAAAGCTTTTTGGGCCATGTGTGAGTGTTAAGGTGCTTTCAACCAAAATATTTTTATCCACCGTGAGAGACGTGTGGGGAGGACTGCTGGGCTCCACCTACAAATTGTGTAGGACAGTGTGTGTGTGTGTGTGTGTGTGTGTGTGTGAGAGAGTGTGTATGCGTTGAACAACTTTATCCAAGAGCTCAACCAAAGCTAAACCAGGAATGAATAAGAAGGAAATTGTGATTGTGCTTGTATGCATTCACCCTGGGGTCACATTCTTCCAGAGTAAATAAGAGGAAGGGAAGAGCCCGCCCACCATGTTGGTATGATTCTTGTGTCTGATTTTTAATAAATGTACTTCCAAAACCCTGCGGCAGCATGTTGAGGCGTCTTCAGTCTGAACGGGCCTAACACGCACAACTTATATTAAATCCAATTAATAGTCAATTGTCTTTTGTGCAGATAGAAAGAAAGATAGATACTTTATTAATTCCTGTAGGAGAAATTAAGGTGACCGGTAGCAGCAAAAATGAAAAATAAAATTGATCATTCTAAAAAGATAACAATAGTAATAATCAGCAACAGCACTTCAGGTCACTTCAGCAGAGGTGGAGTAGCCTCTTGGTGGAGTAGAATGGGTCACAGCAGCGAAGATTGAGTAGCCTTTGGGTGGAGCAGGACGGGTCACAGCAGCAGAGGTGGAGCAGCCTCTGGGTGGAACAGGACAGGTCAAAAGGTGGAGTAGACGCTTAGTTCCGAACATTTTCTCTGCTCTAGTCCAAAGTAAAATGCTAAATGCTTCATTGGCATTTTTTCAATAAGTTATCATTCCTCCAGTGCATTTTTCAACTGATCCGCTTGGTTCGGACCATGAATCCTCTCTGCTCTGGTCTGGACCAGTGCAAAACTATGCACACTGTACTGCAGCAACATCTCAGGTAGAAAAAAGCAATACAAATAAAAATTGTAAAGCACAAAACAGAAACTGTTTCAGAGCTACTTAGGACTTCAAAAGTAAACAGCAGACCATGTACAAAATATGAGTTTTGTAAAAGTCATTCTGTGGGTAGTAACCTTCATTATGCAACATCACAATCTAATGAACAGCTTCAGAGTTCTCTTCCAAAACCGTGACTTTGACAAGGGTGAAATTTAGAGTGAGTCATTCTGTTCACAGAGTCGATGTGAGTTTAGTTTTGTTGGCTGACATGATGTCGCACGTTGTGTTTGTATCCAGGTGCAGCAGGATGTGGTGTGGACTGCGAGCGTGTGCACTGGCGCCCCTGCTGGCCCTCCTTCTGCTTCATACTGTGGACTGCGGTAAGTTCTCATCAAATCTTTGGCAGTGCCCATCCAACACACACGCACACACACACGCACACAGACACACACATATACACACACACTGACTCCAATTCCCCCAGTCTACCTCGGTGTAAATGGAGCATGGGACTGCAGCGTAATTACAGATAAAGCTGAAGCTATTATCGCTAATATCTTCTCCTATTATGTTGTGTGATTTATAGTTATCATTACAGAAAGTATTGAAGTATAATTACAATTTATACCCCTGCTGAATAAGGTAGTTGTGCACAGATCTGCAAGTCAATCTTTCACCTGTCACAGCAGTTAAACTATAGAACTATTGGACATACTTGAATTTTAAGTCTTAAAAATAACATAGAAATTGTAAAGATCAGTGTACTTTACCACCACATAACAATACATGTAAGCATTGGTTGACATGATGGCCACCTTTCCACTTGTCTGCATAGATTCAAAGATAATGTGTGGGTAACAGACGGGTTCACAGATGCAATTTAATGCTCTGATTGTTCAATATCTCACTGGGAGAGGAACTGTAAAAATATGCCGACATTGGTTGAACATTTGTGCGTACAGTATTGCAAAAGGGCAGTTGGGATAAACAGGATCAAATACAGTTGACTGGAATAAATTATAATACATTATAACATAGTTTGACTTTTATATTGCTTATTAAAATCCAATTTTAGTTTGGCGTATTTTTCTTTGTGTTAGATTTGAGTGCAAATAGGCAATGACCATCTAACTGAAAACAAGTGGTTATATTTTTTCAACAGCTTCAGGTTCATGTGACATCACAATATTTCAAAGAGCCTATGGTTTGAAATTGTGATGATTTTACTGGTAACTGTCAAAAGTCAGTATTTTCTACAAGACAAAAACTCATAAAGTTGTCTAGAAGTGGTGACACTATTAAAATAATGATCCGGGAAAACAACATTTTATTTTTCTACATTCCATCCATCAATTTTCTTCCCGTTAATCCATTTCTGAGTCAGGGGGTGGCAGTCAGAGCTGCACCCAGTACACAGAGCACCAGCCCCTCACTGATCCTCCTGCAGGTGGTGGGTCCACAGGAGCTGAGATCTTTTTCAGCGGGGGCTTCAGGCAAAGTGGGGTTAAGTGTCTTGCCCAAGGACACAACGACAGCAGTCATCAGTGGGAGTCGTGAAGTAGGTCTTATGGTAGATTCGTACCTACAACCTTCAGGCCCAAAGGCCAATGCTCTACCAACTGAGCTACTGTCGCCCTATATTTTCTACATTTTCTATATTTAATATTTTTCTACATTTCATATTTCTTTACAAAAATGCTTTTTTCTCATAGATTTGTATCGGCAGCTGCCCTCCAACTGAAATAGAATTCTTACAACACCATCACAAACCTCTGGCTGAGTAAAAAGCAGAATCCGCTGTATAGTCTCTTTAAAGTGTATGAAGTTAGTCTTGATGAATCCCTCATCAGCTGCCTGTCAGTAGCATTTGTTCCTGAGCAGTTTACTCAGCGTCGCATTCCCGGCTGGAGCGTTGGCCTCTGTGAGCTGTGCTTGTCCTCCCCGCTGCGTGGCCATGTGTAGACTCATGTTCTGGTGTGACCAATGCGCAGAAGGCACGCCCCCTCACAGACCGCAGTGGCCTCCCTGACCGTCTGCTGCTCTGTGCTTTGCAACAGCTAAAAAATATAGATGCAAAAATACAATATCTGTGTCTCTAGATCTGGTTGAAGGGCTTTAGTATGAGGCAGTGTGTGCTCAGAGGCGCAGAGATGATGAAAACCTTGTTCTGTTGTGTGTGCATACAAGCCCTGAGGTTACATCTGTCACAGCGCCAGCACAGCCAAGTTTGCCAAGCATGGAAAACTGTTGGTGCCCACACAATCTCTGAAGAGCGTCCAATAGTTATTACAGCATTTCAATTCATAATAGCTATTTGAATATTTTACTTGAATCAGTCCATCATGAAAAAGTATAACTAGTGACTGATTTGGCCGGAATATCTTTCTTGTTGTGTTCAAATAGTTTGTTACTGTATATAGATTGAACAATAATACTTTTTGCCAATTACTCTGTGGAGAGGAGAGAAGAGAAGAGGAGAAGGGGAGATCCAGTATCTTAAGCTTCCCCTGTGACATATTCGTTGATTGACTGTAGTTGGAGGCCAGCTGAAGGAATAGAAATGTATTGTATTTACCCGTGTGTGCCATGTTGATATGATTTCTGCAGCTGTGAGCGTTTATTTATGAATTTGAGCTGTAGGCTGTGCCACATGTGATAAATGTATCATTATGCTTCAGAAGGTGCAGAATTAGTCTCGGCAGCCGCAGCCTCCGGGGACACCCTCGTGTGATGGCCCAGGACGAGTCTTCTCCAGAGGGGACAGAGCAGCAGTGGGGTGCTTCATATCTGTCAATGGGACAGGGGGGAAGAGGCACGAGGGGCTCTCAACAACAAGAGGGCTTTGCTTGAAGAAAAGGGAAAATATTAACACAAAGAAAATTGGCGTATAATATTTCGCAATGTGGGCTCTGGGAAGTCAAATTTGCTCTTTTAATTTAACTTAAACAAAAGTGGACTCTTCATGGGATTGTTTGCACAGTCTGCCTTAAACTATGTATATTATTGGTTATATTACCTGTAGGGCTGGGTAGCATTAGATTTTTCGGGTATGGGTACTTTTTCAGTAACCTGCATTTTGGTTCTGGTTCTTTTTTTGGTACTATCACATGAACATAACATTTAAAAGCATTCTCGTCACCCTCATTGCAGCCATTTACCTTTTTACTGTCCATTTTTAAACCATCTTTTACAGTTGTTTCTATTGGAAATGAGTATGAATGTGTTGTAAGCAGCCACAACAAGAGAAATACTTTTTCAGTTGATTTTCCTGTTAAAATGACACCTATATTAAAAAAACTAAAGACGTGATACATTTGGACCAAATAAATAGCTTTTTTTATCAGTAAGAACCAACCCTTTTGGTGTTAAAGTTAACCCGCGCCCAGCTCTATCTGAGTATTTTTCCCTGTTATTTGTTTGTTGTGGTTTGATTTGATTATGTGAAAAATTAAGATGAAGTTTTAGATGACATTGTGCAAGAATTAGAAATAATAAGAACATGTTTTACTTTGGGAAATCCTTTAATTATATTGGTTTAGTAGCACTTATGACATGATCCCTAAAATACCTGTGATGTTGTCTCACCAAATGATGTGAAAAGCTGTACCGTATTTGTCCGCTAATTATGGCCTGTGTGTTGGGGGACATCTGAAATAACTTCCTGTTGAGAGGAACAGCACTAGCACTGCAGTGAAAGCAGTGATCAAGCACTTTGGAAAGAGAAGAAGGAAAACTAGTTCTCGCTCATTTGATTCACATTACACAGCACATAGCCTCAGATGTGAGCTTTGAAGAGGCCACCCCTAAAGCTGTGTGGATGTGTGCCCTGAACTATTGCTCTTCTCGCTCCTGCGCTGCTGTTGCCATGGTTATCCAAGTTTGATGATTATCACAGTTTGGTTTAGCGTTTTTCATCAAAATAGAAGTTTAAGGCTCTCTGAATATTGCTGTCTTTATTGAGCTTTAAACCATGTTACCTACAACATTGTTGAGTTTCTGAGTGGATTACGACTTACTGTGGTATGCAGGGATTTGTTGTTTTTTTTCTTTTAAAAAGTCCCTCATATTTTATTACATTTTGATCTGAGTACGCTGTAAAGAACTGAAGGGTATTCCATATGAACAAGTCGAGAAATCCTCAGTTTAAATCCCCAGGCACACCTGTGCATCAAACCGTTTTAGTCTATCCTGACTGTCTGTCTCTTTAATGCAGCTTACAGCCCAGCAATGGACTTGTATCGCCCACTCCAGGGGATAAAGTATAGAAGTCTACTTATTTCACTCTTTGAGGTTACCTGACAGCATCATGCATGAATCTTCATAATAACGCATTATACTACTGTGTTACTCAAATTGTAATTTTGTTTCACCCAACACTACCTGTGGCTGTTTTGTGCTCTTTTGTAGGAGAGTCGTATCTGTATTTTCATGTCTCTAGCCCTGAAAATCTTCAATCTGGAGAGACTCAAACATACAAAACATGAGTATTGGAATTGTATGTTGTTTGTCAAGTAATCTGACACTACAAAAATCACACATATGACTCTGAGGATAATATTTTCAAGATTACACTTATGGTGCTGTGCAGAATGTGGTTAGGCTTTGGCGCTTAGACCCCGGCAAATCACTGCACGATTGCAGAAGGAGAAAGAGATTATGAGATGAAATCCCCGGGGCCTAGACCTTGATGGTGGGAGCTAGGAGAAGGATGAATGAGCTGGCCTAGAATGAGGCGGAGATGGGGAGGAGGAGGGTTGTGGCGTGAATGAAGCTGCTGCTTGGATGGAGCTTCTGCGCGATATGAAGCTGATGCGGGCAGTGCCTGATTGCTGCAGGTGAGGATTTGCGTGAGTGTGCTGAGTGTGAGTGACTGATTGCTGTTGCTATGGGCAACAGCAGGAGGACTTTGCGCTCCTTGAGATCCATGAAAGGGAAAAAGGGAAACAAATAGAGAAAACCATGAAAATGATTAAACAAAACTTAAAATTATTGTATTGGCCAAAAGGCTCAAATTATCTTGCTGTGCACAACAATTTATTAACAATTGTACAAAAGTTTGAGTGCGTTTGATTCATCATAAGACCAATTAGGTCAAATAAATGTGTTCAAATGTTGTTGATTAATAATGTAACAATAATATAACTTTAAAATGACATGTTATAAATGGTCCACCTCGTGCTGGTGCAATCATCTGGAGCCCTGTGTTTAACCAGACCCCATCTAACTCTCCACAGGAAGCCAAATTCAACACTGTATTATAGTTTTCCCAGATTTGCTTATCGTCTTTCTGCTGGTGCGCAGTGGCATGTACGTGATGATCATTGTTAGCCCATCTGTCTCTCCTTTAGATGTGTTCTCAAATGATTGAACACAGTGAGAGGGCCTTTATGCGGCTGCACTGAGCAGCACACTGACATGAGTGGGCGGTAATGGCATTTTCACTGTAATAGGAACACAATTGCAAACATCATTCCTTATTCTGGGCCTCTCTCTGGTGCAGTGAGATTTTACAAAGGTCCAGTTGTCTCTGCTTTCCACGCATCTATCGTCAAAATCCAAATCACTGATGGAGCGCATCCACTCCCGGTGCCACTTCCAGTCCACTGGTGCTGGGTTGGAGCAGGCCTGTGTAGGTCATAGATCAGAGCAGATGAGCTGTCGAACACAGGTGCTGGGCGTCATTTGATCACTCTGTTAAGAAATGTCAACTGAGCCTGAGGCAAAACAAATGGTGGTACTGTAGTAAAAGATTATTTTCTGCTGCATTACCCCATTTAGTGTTGTTTAAAAATGCAAATCTAAAAATAGGGGAAAAAACAGTATATTTTATTTACTCTATTACTCTATTTCGATCGAATACAAAGGGCTTGTTTATTTATTTAGTTTAGTAGTTTAGTTTGTATTTGCAAACAGAGAATTATTGCAGCACATCTCAACGTTTGCCTCAAATGTCAGAAGAGCTTTGTTGTAGAAGGACAATGAGCAATATGAAACACAAATAGATTTCCAAACAAAAGGTTGTCTTTTGGGGGTTAGACATATGATAACATTTCCATCTAAATGCAGATTTGGCAGCGACAGTGAGGGCATGTGCCTGAGTTTTCATTCATCATTTCACTGTCAGCAGTGTGCTCGTCGTTATTACCAGGTTTTCTTTAACATTGACTTGCATCTATTCAAAAGAGAATCCACAATTTAATTAATTTGGTTTAGTTGTGCAAATCACCTTAGCCAAGAGGAAACCAGGATAAACATTTGTCCAAATCAAGTGGACCGAGTGTGAGTGGGATTGTGATTGTAAAGCTTGGTTGCCTTCATCTGTGCAACTGTTTTGCTATTGGCAACATAAGCAGTGTAACGTTATCCACATGCTGCTCATTCAGGTGGAACACAAGAAGAAACTGGCTCGCACTTTAAACATTACTGATGCCTCTCAGCAGGGGAAAGCATGTGCTTGTTTTTGTGTTTCATTTGTGAGGAACAGCACTGTTATACAGAACAAACATAAGTGTTTCCTTCACAGGGGTTCCCAAAGTGGGGACTGGAACACTATCACGAGATGATTAACACTTTCTACATTATATTTTAAACAAGAATGTATCCAAATTGTTAGGAGCAATTTGATCAAATAGCACAATACATTCATAAAAATTCATCTAAAGCAATCATTTTGGAATTATTAATTGTTGAATCTGATGAAATTTTGAGTCCTTGAGTTGAGTCATTCATATTGATTTACCAGGTTTGCAACTATTCTGAAAAGGAAAAAAAATATTACTAGGAGAATCAGCACACATCAGCACATGAAAATTATACCAACACATATGGAACGAAATATAATTTAATTTCAGTTGCGTTTAAGTCTTGACGAGTAAATTGTTAGTAGAATGTCTGTCATCTCCAACATCCTTCATCTTCAATCAAACAAAAGCTATAGACTGTAACAAAACAGTGGGTGTTCAGTGGGAAATGTTGCTCCCTTCAGACCTTATAGCCAATTACATCTCACCCTGTCACAAATAAACAATGCTACATGCTGTTACTCCAAATATAGATAGCCTTTTAATGTCAACATGAAGGACACATCGGTAGCTCCTTGCCTCCTCCTTTACTTATGTATTCCTCACCTTTCCTCTTACCGCCTCTTAAGCCTGTGATAGTCTGTCTGCATTTAGTTTTACAGGCCACTACACTCCACAGACCTGAGCCACTTTCAAGTGCCCAACCTGGCTTTTTTCATAGCACAAATCCTGTTTGATGCTGCCACATGGGCCGAGTTGGACTAGTGAGGTGGACAGGGAGCGGGTGGTTGGCTGAAAAAGGGTGAATTATGTGTGTTTATGTGACTATTGGGAGGAGAAATGTGATGGGGCTCGTATTCAGCACAGAAAAGGGCTCTGCGGCTCTCAGCTCAATGCACTGTAATGGTTTTGTGTGAACATTGGCTTTTCACACCATTACATTTATCTTGTAGGAACATTAGGTATCCAGTAAGCGATGACGGATGATGACATTAAACATTGTCTGTGTAGAGTGCGTGTGGAGGGTTTTAGTATCCCATGTATCGAAAATGCTGGCCTCAGAGTGAGTTTTATTGAGCCCACGCACATGAAGCTCAGAGTAATGGGGAGCACTGAGCTAATCTTGAAAGTTTTTTATTTACTTAGGTTTAAGGCAAGGCAAGTTTATTTGTATAGCACAATTCATACACAAGGCAACTCAAAGTGCTGAACAAAACAAGAAAGCATTAAAATCATAAATAATCACAGAACATTAAAAAGAACAATAAAAATATAAAATCCCTCAGTTGTATGCACAGCTAAACAGAACTGTCCCTAACCTGGTTTTAAACATTGTCAGAGAGGAGGACTGTCTCACATCTTCAGGAAGATTATTCCAGATTTTTGCAGCATGAATCTGAAAAGCAGCCTCCCCATGTTTAGTCCTGACTCTGGGCAACAGCAGGAGTTCAGTCCCTGTGCTCCTCAGAGTCCGGGCTGGTTCATATGGGACTAACATGTCACTAATATATTTTGGTGCGAGGCCATGGAGAGACTTGTACACAAGCAGAGCTGTTTTAAAGTCTATTCTCTGAGCCACAGGAAGCCAGTGTAGAGACCTGAGGACTGGACTAATATGGTCGTACTTCCTGGTTCTAGTCAGGACTCGAGCTGCTGCATTTTGAATGTACTGCAGCTGTTTTACAGCCTGTTTGGACAGACCTGTGAGCAGGCCATTGCAGTAGTCTAACCTACTGGAGACAAATGCATGGATAAGAATCTCCAAGTCTGCTTTAGACACTATGTTTTTGATCCTGGCAATGTTTTTTAGGTGGTAGAAAGCTGCTGATGTTACTGATTTGATGTGGCTATTAAAATTTAAGTCTGAGTCCAGTATTACCCCTAGATTTCTGACCTTGTTTGAAGGTTTTAGGGAGAGAGACTGTAAGTGACTGTACGTTTAGGTACATGTATGGCAGGGGTGTCCAACTGGTCCAGAAAGGGCCGCTGTGGCTGCAGGTTTTCTATCAGACTCAGCAAGAGCAGTGCAGACTTCGCCCATTTCCTCAAGTGAGTTCAGTCTTAACCTGAAGATTTGATGAAATGGGTGGACTCTGCTCTGCTCCTGCTGGGTCTGATAGAAAACCTGCAGCCCCAGCGGCCCTTTCTGGACCGGTTTGGACACATCTGATGTATGCTATATACAGTATGCAATCATGTTAATACATTTATTAAAGAGGAGTGAATGATGCAGGTGATGGGAGCAGAGGGCTGGGTTGTTTGTGTGTGAGTGTGTGTGTGTGTGTGTGTGTGTGTTTGGGTTTGTTGTAGGGTTGTTGTAGATATATGTGTCTCATACCTTAAAGTAAGATATTGTATAACACTGTGTGTACTGCACAGTATTACATTTGTATTCTGTATATTATTGTGTTGAATGGTTGAAAGGGGGTTGGGAAAAAATAAACTTAATCCAATCCCTTTTCAAACCTGTACTAGTGGAAAATATGGAAAATCATGTTCTGCACGTTTGAAATAAATCTTAACTAACTATAACTAACTAAGCAGTAGAGCACAGATGGGGTAGACTGCTTTATGGATGACACAGATGTGTTGTTTGCAGATTCGCAGCGCACTGCTGATGATCAAAGAGAGAAAACCAATGCTCCATCTGAAATATGTTCCAATCTGCAAATATTTTATTCTCAGTACATGGAGTGACATGAAGAAAAAATAATGAATACGATGAAGAGGTGCTAGAAATCCACAAGTGACTTTGCTTAACCGTGAAATATTTCAGTCTGGTTCTCTATTTAATTACAATTGGGGGTCGAGAAACCAGTCATAATATGCATCCAATCAGACCAAACTTGTAAGGGACGTCAGAAGTGTTGCGGTGGTGCGAACTGACACTAATTAGGAGAAAGCCAATACAATTCTTGCCTTCAATCTCTGTACATCAGCACTGGCTTGTTTCCGCCCTCAGTCTTTGATAGGCTGTTCTAGTTTCTCTTTCTTTCTATTTTCCTTATTCATCAAAGCCCAACTTCGGATTTCCACAGTCGCTTGAGTCAGCCTTAAAAGCATTATCCTTTCCACTGCTACTATTTTGAGATCCAAAAACTGATTTCTTCAGTCTCAGTAACGGTAGAAAATGAAATCAATTTACAATAATAATGCAGCTGAGGAAGTTTCTTGTTTTCAAAGAATGTGTAAACGTCCAATGGAGCAAAATGCATTAATTACAGTATGTTTGGATGAATACAACTTGAACGAGGATTTGAGATTTGGTGAAATTTGACGATCAAGTCCAACAAAGTCTACAAACCTATTGCAAATAGTGTATGTGTTTTCCTTTGTGCAGGCTTATGAGTGGATTTAATATTTGTATCAGTGGAAGAGCTGCGTAAAGCTACAAAGAGCTGGTGGGGCTATTGATTTCACAATACATAACCATGTTTGATGTACAGTATGGCTTATGAAAGGACTTTTGTTATCTTTCCCACCTCCATATAACTCTGCCTCCCACTGTTGAGCTATAGCACAGCAAGAGTCTGCCCAATCGATGGGCAATAATCAGCCTCAGTGCGCTTTTACCAGGAAGATCAGAAATGCCAAGAAGGAAAGCACCTGTCGCCTTGAATAAAAGCAGTCGATGATTAAACACGCAGGTTTAATGTTGAAGTGATCACCAGCGTTTGTCTGTTTGTTTGACTTTGAGCAACATAACTCAAAAATGTATTGGAGGAATTGAACAAGGTTTTTGGAAAAAATGCGCAATGGCCCAGAGAACAATTTGAGGGTGATCCAAATCATCTTCCAAATTCTTTTTCAATCTGGAGAGACTTCATAAGACAAAATGCAGTTTGAATGTTTTAATTGATAGGTAGTTTGGCGCCCTAGGCCCCGGTGCGGCGTTCAGTCAGCAAGGCTCCTGCGTGAGTGCGCGCACAATCCCCCCAGGACCTACTGTAGGTACTGGTGGTGGCATTCGGGCAGCAGGAAAGAGGAAGAGACAAGGAGGAGGAGGGGAGGCGGTGGTTGCAAGGCTTTGGGAAGGCCGTAAAGTGGGAGTTCTCCGCTTCTAAGCTGCTGGCCTGGCGGGCATAGGTTGGTTGGAAATGGGCGTTTGCTGAGCGATAGGCTGAGGATGTGAGGCAGGCCTGGAAGGGATGGGCTGTAGCAGTCATTCATTCTTCCAGAATGAATCTCCGCGGGCTGCATTTGTTAATGAATGGATTTCTGCTGTGGTGGGGTCCAAAACCGGGACATATCAAATGAGTTGTTTTTTTGGAAAAATGTGGTAATATGTTGGTAGACAAAATCAAGAAACCTTTCTATAAATGTCTGATTTCAGATGGCCGATTAGGCTGCTCATTTTTAGGAGAGGCCTGATGACCACTGTTTTTCGGAACTCTCCAGAAAGCAAAACGTTTACAATCTATCTATCGAGACTTCTCAGAACAGACTTTAGGGTAGTACATCCAGGTTTCAATTCAATTCAATTTCAATTCAATTTATTGTTGGAAAACCCCTTGAGATGAAACATCTCGTTTGCAAGGGGGGCCAAACATAAAACAAATACAAACAATGTACAACACTTAGTTACACAAACCAACAATATAACACAAAACATAACAAATGTAATACAGAAAAACAGAAATAAATAAATCAACACAAACATTAAACAAGACAATCTTGCTCACACAACCCTCTCCCCTTCCCAGTCAAGATCAAGTATTGTTGTACAAACAAAGTATATCAAAAGAGCCTACAAACATAAGCAATCCGTATTGAGATGTGTATGCAGAGAAGTTCTAAAGAGTCCGTAAGTGGTTATTGACCTTAATGCTATGGGAAGATGGTTCCAGTCATTAGGAGCCTTAAAAGAGAAGGACCTCCGACCGACCTCTTTCCGTATCAAAGGAGTAGTAAAAGAAGGATATTCAGAGTGTCTAAGGAAGTAGGTTGTTGTTGATGGAACTAGAAGACATTTCAAATATGGGGGTACATTGAAATACACACATTTGAAGACGAATTGCAGCCAGTGACACTGTCGTTTTTTGTCGGGCTGTAGCCAGTTCAGTTGACTGTATAATATGCAGTGGTGTGTTCTATAGGGACATTTAAGAATAAATCTACAGAGGGTATTAAACAGAGTATTAAGAGGTTTGAGGTGCACGTCATAAGTGTTTTGATAGACTATGTCTGCATAGTCAATAATTGGAAGAATTAGTTGCATGATAATTTTCTTTCTTATTTGCAGTGTGAAACAATTGGATGAATGGCAAAGCGGCATTAGACAGGCATATGTGCGTTTGATTATGTAGTCGATATGTGGTTTGAAATTAAGTTCAGGATCTAGCCAGACACCTAGATATTTTACTGAAGATTCTCTCATCATTGAGGAGCCGTTATTGAAAGTGATGTTGATATTGGCAGAACTGAGAGAATGACGCGTACCAAAAAGCATATAGTTCAATTTTTTCATATTCAATCTTAACAAGTTTCATGTGGAAGAACTCTGACACTATCTAACACTATCTCTGGGATAGTTTTATCATCTAAAGGTGCAAAGTGAATACGCTCAAAAGGCATCGCAGATTGTTGGATTGTTGTTTGCATTGTGGAGATTACATTTTTAATGCCTTGAACCTTGTAGTTGAAAACTTATTACATTTGTATATAGTGTGTATACCCACAAAGTCACTTGTTCTTATATTCACTTGACTTTCTTCATACAATCATTTCTGTTATGCTGGATTAAACAAAACATCTGTATTTTCGTATATAGTAATTGTAATTGTATCTCTATTTTAAATTTTTTTTTATTCCTTAGAAGTGCTTTTTATTTTTATTTTTTTATTATGCCCCTCTACCTTTACCTCTCTTTCTGACTGTTGCACTGAGCCAAAGCAATTTCCAAGTCTGTGACTTCCTGTTACTTACGTGGCAATAAAAATGATTCTGATTCTGATTTTGTCAGCTTTTTCATTGTGTTGGCAAAGGGCAATATGGGTGTCAGCAGCAGCATGATTCAAAGCAGCCGGATAAGGCCAGGTTTCAACAGTGTTTAAGTGATCGAGTAAAGGAAGACCACGCACACAAGAGATTTTTATGCCTCGAGATGTTCACATAACCACTTTTTTTTAAACATTTTTTTCTACATCTTAAACTTTTGAGAAACGTAAGTAGTCTGACATTCCAAATCGTATTGTCACACCTTAATTCAACGGCTTTTCAATTAATTTAAATTGTCTCTATTTACAAAACATTTACAAAAAGCCGCGAACATTTTCATTATGATTTGTAAGGGCCTTTAGAATTAGATGTCTCTGATGTGCTCTTTCATCTCTTTTAGGAGTGACTGGCGGGGACACTGTAGTGAACATGAGGAAGGTGACTCATAAAACCATCACAGAGGAGCTGTCCAAAACAGTGCTGCTGCCCTGTCTCTTTACCCTGCGTCCGGGGACCAGCTCCTCCCCTGAGCCCCCGAGGATCAAGTGGACCAAGGTGTGGGGCCAGCAGGGCTCGGACGGTGTGCAGAAAGAGCAGTCTGTGCTGGTGGCCAAAGATAATGTGGTGAAGGTATGG
This sequence comes from Knipowitschia caucasica, assembly GCA_964034765.1. Lineage (NCBI taxonomy): Eukaryota > Metazoa > Chordata > Actinopteri > Gobiiformes > Gobiidae > Knipowitschia > Knipowitschia caucasica. The sequence goes on from OZ035824.1 coordinate 27,442,740, forward strand.
GACACCTCAGAATATAATAGTGCTTCTCTGTTGGGTGTAATACATTAGCCAAAGTATTGATCTTGTTCTTCTCGAGGATTTTGAGCACATAACAGAGTACGCAGAAGGGATAAGGCAATATGTTTTATTCAGCTATAACTGCCCCGTTTATAGCATTATACTTACCGATATTAGAATGCCAATAATTAGAAAAACTACAGATTTGGAAAAACACTTTGAAAAGACATTGAGAACATTGAAAAGAAAAACAACTTGACCAACTGACATTTCATTGCTGGTTAAAAGGTTCAATAATAGTGGTCAATATTGACTGATTTGAAACTGTTTTATGGTGACATGCCAAATATCAGCCATTAACCAGTGGTATCACAATAGTGATACTACTAGAAGTCAATCATCCTTATTGAGCATGATAGTGAGGTAGAAAGCAGGAGGAAACAATTGATGATGTCAATCAAACGCTGCAACTTTATTAGATCTATTAAATAATAGTTAAGCAGCTGTCCAAATATATAACAGAAGGGAAATAGAAGGGAAAAATTAAAATTGGTATCGGTGGTCAGCCTTAAACATCCTGATCAGAGCACCTCTAACCAATTAGTTTGAGCAAAAGGGTAAAGCAACCAGACAATCTACTTACTCTGCAGCAATACAATGAATTGCTGCTTATGATATATTCAGCATGAATAGCCATACAATTAAATTGTGAAAGGTGAATAGCAGTAGGGACCATTATAAAATCAGTCAAGGTAAGTCCAATGCGTCTATCTCTATCCTCAGGTAAAGAAGGCTTTCCAGGGTCGAGTGTCTCTCCCTGGCTACAATGAGAACCGCTACAATGCCTCTCTGGCTTTGACCGGGCTGCGCTCCAGTGACTCCGGGCTGTACCGCTGTGAAGTTGTAGTGGGAATCAACGATGAGCAGGACACTGTGCCCCTGGAAGTTACAGGTAAATACACTCTACACCCATTTTGATAGAGTTATTTCAGGAAACTGGGGGGGAAGGAGCCCGAGCTTGTGGGGGAGGTTGAGCGATACCGACTAGAGATAGTCGGCCTCACCTCCACACACAGCTTGGGCTCTGGAACCCAACTCCTTGAGAGGGGTTGGACGCTCCACTTTTCTGGAGTTTCCCGCGGGGAGAGGCGGCGAGCTGGGGTGGCCATTCTCATTGCCCCCCATCTCAGCCGCCACGTGTTGGAGTTCTCCCCGGTGAATGAGAGGGTCGCGTCCCTCCGCCTCCGGGTGGGGGACAAGTCTCTCATTGTTGTGACGGCCTACGGGCCTAACAGCAGTGCAGAGTACCCGGCCTTCTTGGAGTCCTTGGGAGGGGTACTGGACGGTGCACCGCCCGGGGACTCCGTTATTCTCCTGGGGGACTTCAACGCCCATGTGGGAAACGCCAGTGACACTTGGAGAGGGGTGATCGGGAAGAGCGGCCCCCCTGATCTGAACCCGAGCGGTGTTCAGTTGTTGGACTTCTGTGCCAGTCACAGTTTGTCCATCACGAACACCATGTTCGAGCACAAGGGTGTCCACCAGTGCACGTGGCACCAGGACACCCTAGGCCGGAGGTCGATGATCGACTTTGTTGTCGTATCATCTGACCTTCGACCGCGTGTCTCGGACACTCGGGTAAAGAGAGGGGCGGAGCTGTCAACCGATCATCACCTGGTCGTGAGTTGGATCCGCTGGCAGGGGAAGAAGCCGGTCAGACCTGGCAGACCCAAGCGTATACTGAGGGTCTGCTGGGAACGTCTCGCTGAGCCCCCTGTCAGACGGACTTTCAACTCACACCTCCGGGAGAGTTTCTCCCAGGTCCCGGCGGAGGAGGGGGACATGGAGTCCGAGTGGACCATGTTCTCTTCCTCAATCGCCGATGCGGCGGCTCGTAGCTGTGGTCGCAAGGTCTCTGGTGCTGGTCCCAGCGGCAATCCCCGAACCCGGTGGTGGACACCGGCAGTAAGGGATGCCGTCAGGCTGAAGAAGGAGTCCTATCAAGCCATGATGGTTCGGGGGACTCCTGAGGCAGTTGTCCAGTACCGGCAGGCCAAGCGTGCCGCGGCCCGGGCTGTTGCAGAGGCAAAAACCCGGGACTGGGAGGAGTTCGGAGAGTCCATGGAGCATGACTATCGGTCGGCCTCGAAGAGATTCTGGCAAACCATCCGGCGCCTCAGGAGGGGGAAGCAGTTCTTTGCCAACACCATGTACGGTGCGGGTGGAGAGCTGCTGACCTCGACTGGGGATATTGTCGGGCGGTGGAAGGAATACTTTGAGGTTCTCCTCAATCCCCCCGTCACGTCCTCTGTTTCAGAGGCAGAGGCTGAGGATGTTGGGGCGGATACATCCATCTCCCTGACTGAGGTCACCAAGGTGGTTGGTGGCCTCCATGGTGGCAAGGCCCCGGGTGTGGATGAGATCCGCCCTGATTATCTAAAGTCTCTGGATGTTGTAGGACTGTCTTGGCTGACACGTCTCTGCAACATCGCGTGGCGATCGGGGGCAGTGCCAATGGCGTGGCAGGCCGGGGTGGTGGTTCCTATCTACAAGAAGGGGGACCGGAGGGTGTGTTTCAATTATCGTGGGATCACACTCCTCAGCCTCCCCGGTAAGGTCTACTTCAAGGTACTGGAGAGGAGGCTACGGCCGATGGTCGAATCTCGGATCCAGGAGGGGCAGTGTGGTTTTCGTCCCGGTCGCGGAACACTGGACCAGCTCTATACTCTCCATCGGATACTCGAGGGTTCATGGGAGTTCGCCCAACCTGTCCACATGTGCTTTGTGGATTTGGAGAAGGCGTTCAACTGTGTTCCCCGGGGTGTCCTTTGGGGGGTTCTCCGGGAGTACGGGGTCGGAGGTCCTCTGCTGAGGGCCATCCGATCCCTGTATGACCGGAGCCAGAGCTGTGTTCGCATTGCCGGCAGTAAGTCAGACCTGTTCCCGGTGAATGTTGGCCTCCGACAGGGCTGCCCTTTGTCACCGGTTCTGTTCACTGTATTTATGGACAGAATATTTAGGCGCAGCCAGGGGGTCGGAAGGGGTCCGGTTCGGAGACCACAGGATTTCATCTCTGCTGTTTGCGGACGATGTTGTCCTGCTGGCTCCAACGAACCAGGACCTGCAGCATGCACTGGGACGGTTTGCAGCCGAGTGTGAAGCGGCTGGGATGAGAATCAGCACCTCCAAATCCGAGGCCATGGTGCTCGACCGGAAAAAGGTGCCTTGCCCTCTGCAGGTGGGTGGAGAGAGAGTTCAAGTATCTCGGGGTCTTGTTCACGAGTGAGGGAAGGATGGAGCATGAGATTGACAGGCGGATTGGTGCAGCGTGCGCAGTGATGCGGTCGCTGTATCGGACCGTTGTGGTAAAGAGGGAGCTAAGCCGAAAGGCAAAGCTCTCGATTTACCGGTCAATCTTCGTTCCCTCCCTCACCTATGGTCATGAGCTTTGGGTAATGACCGAAAGAACGAGATCGCGGATACAAGCGGTCGAAATGAGCTTCCTCCGCAGAGTGGCTGGGCGCTCCCTTAGAGATAGGGTGAGGAGCTCAGTCACACGGGAGGAGCTCGGAGTAGAGCCGCTGCTTCTCCACGTCGAGAGGAACCAGTTGAGGTGGCTCGGGCATCTGTTCCGGATGCCTCCTGGACGCCTCCCTGGGGAGGTGTTCCGGGCACGTCCCACCGGGAGGAGGCCCCGCGGAAGACCTAGGACACGCTGGAGGGACTATGTCTCTCAGCTGGCCTGGGAACGCCTTGGGGTCCCCCCGGACGAGCTGGAGGAAGTGTGTGTGGATAGGGAAGTCTGGGCGTCTCTGCTTAGACTGCTGCCCCCGCGACCCGGCAACGGATAAAGCGGAAGAAAATGGATGGATGGATGGATGGTATTTCAGGAAACGTGGCTTAATGAGCAGCAACAATGTTGAATCCTTATTGATTCAACAGAGCACATTGTCTACAATGAATTGCATTTTATTCCTAGTTATAGCTTCAACTATTCATCTGTTCAATATATGCCTATAGTCTTCTTATACGGTATATGTAGTGAGTAGGTGTGGGATAGTAAAAAGGACTATTTTTAAATGTTTCTATTTCCTATTTTTTGTGTATGTCGACCTACCTTAGAAAGCATTAAAAGAAACCATTACAATTCAAATAGCCTCTTATATTATGAGCACAGCTCGTGTGCCTTATCATCTGTTAGCATACCCTCTTTGCACTTACCACAGTCAACAACCTAATTAACCTTGTTCAACTGCCATGCAACTGTGTTTTTTATCCGTAAAAGGCTGGTCTAAGCAAACATGCCCTTGCCTTGCATGTGTACAGCTCCCTTGGCTCTTACTATGCCACTTTGTATTATAATTTCTGTTTTCCTTGTCAGCCTTAAACAGCTTTTACATAGAATCTAGTAGCTCAGCAAAATGTGCAATGATGGGCAAAGGGTTAGAACAAACATGAATCATTGACCTGAACTGCTCTGCTTGTGCACTGAACCGTCAATGGAAACAATAAGGTAGATACGTTGCACTGTATTCTACTGTTATATAAGGAAATCCAGGACACAAATGTTGTGTCTGTTGTGAAATTATGATTAACACAAGAAACGGTCATCAACTTTTTCCAGGTCAGTTCTATTTATAAAAAAAATGCTCTTATTTCTTAATGACCTAATTGCACTGAGCTTGGACACTCACTTTAGCTCATATTAAAGAAAGGCTTTTCTTGCTGGCATAAGCAACCGTAAAAACCCAAGAGATTTTCAACCTCGTTCTTTCTCACAGATGCAGCACATTTTAGCTGCATCATTTTCATGGTTGGTGATAGCAGGGCCAGTAAAAACATTTCCCCTCAAGATTTGAATGTGACATGCTACACAATGGTTAACAACACTTAGGGTTAATGTAATGCATCTGAAAGGATTACATCGTGTATTAGTTATATTACTTTATGCTATAAAACTAAATTATTATTTAGTTATACAACTCTAATACATAAAAGATTTCTGAAATATGAAACAAAATGGTGGCACTTCAAGTTTTAATCAAATTATTTATATATAAAAATAACAACACAGCAGACCTCATGATGTCGATTTGAACATGTTTTCCTAGTTAATAAGAGTCCTTAAAAAGTAACTTTGATTTGCTGTTACAAGTAGAAACTACAAGAAAAGCCCCCGCTGGAAGATCAAGGCCCCTGTGGACTCACCACCTGCAGGAGGATCAGTGAGGGCCTGGTGCTATGTGTACTGGCTGCAGCTCTGACTGCCACCCCCTCAACCCAGAAATGGATTAAGGGGAAGAAAATGGATGGATGGAAGTAGAAACTTCCTAAATACCCCTAAGAACCCTGTAGGGTCCAAATAGTGAAGCCGTGTAGTTGACGCTCTTAAACCATAATCTATTATGTACAGTGCGGGTGAATAAAATCCATGGAACAGTAAGATGCAATTAAAAAGTCTTTACTGAGTGTTCACACAAAAAAACACACATACTGGACAAAGAGCAAAAGGACTTAAAGGACGAGGAGAGAGTAGGGAGGTCAGTAGGTGACAGTAGCTCAGTTGGTAGAGCATTGGCCTTTGGGCCTGGAGGTCGTGAGTTCGATTCCCACCATGGGACCTACTCCAACTGCTCCCACTGATTACTGCTGTCGTTGTGTCCTTGGGCAAGACACTTAACCCCACATTGCCTGAAGCCCCCCGCTGAAAGGTCAAGGCTGTTTCACAATTGACGGAGCAGCCATCTTCCTGTGGACTCACCCCCTGCAGAAGATCAGCGAGGGACTGGTGCTATGAGCGTTGGGTGGCAGCTCTTATTGCCACCCCCCCGACCCAGAAATGGACAAAGGGGTTGAAAATGAAATGAAATGAAATGAAATATATTAAATCAAAATGAATCCATGATTACATCTTAGAAATAATGATTAACAAAATAATTAACTATTATAGATGCAAAATATACCAAATTAAATCAATTGCCAAGTAATCATAATTCGAATCTAATCACAAAAATAATGTATTTCAATCAAATAATAATACAAACAAAATAGAAATGTATCAAAATATAATCAAAACAACTAAACTTCTATTTAGGCTCCAACAAACCCTTTACCTTTGTATTTTGTGAACCAGACCCCCGCATCCTCCGTCTTTCGGCCCAATCGATTTGCGTGGCAGGAAAACCGCTCCTTTAGAGGGAAACCAATTATGCCGGCGGTGAGGAGAGGCCATCTCCTGGGCCTAGTCTTAATTGGCAGGCTCGCTATAGCAGACCGCATGTCCACACTAATACCACTGAGTGCATAATGTATTAATTAGCAGGAATTGATACTCCTTAGCTGTATCAATATCACATTACTCTTGTTGCATTCACATTAAAACAATCTACTGGAGCGATTGTCTTTCATGTATTGACCATTTGGTTGTTTTTGTTTCCACAATCACAATGTACACATTCTACAGTTATCTGATGTAAGACAAGACATTTTAAAGTCATTATGGATTCTGTGGCACTGTTTTGTCATAATGATTAGAGTTGAAACTTGTATGGTTCAGAAAGGACATCAATTGTGGTGTCTGTGGACAACACTTTAGTTGTTCAATATATTAACATCACTGCCACCAAATCCATAGAAGAAACTAAAGATAACTTGATGCAGAAATGTTGTCCTGTTTTGCCCCCTTCAATTAAACACAGATACGCAGTTAAAGTAAAGGCATTGTATTTTTGTCCAAGTAAGGCGTCTGATATCGCTCTTTCCTGATGCCTACATTTTCTGCTCTTGCTTAAAATGTGATACTTTGGTTTCTTCTCTAATAGCTTTAATGAGGCTCCTTTGGGATGAATACTGCTATAATAGTGTGCAATGGTTAACAAGTGGATCACATTTGTAGTAGTAGTGACTGAATTCCTTATTTTAGCTGCTACAAAGTACCGTACCCCTGGGTATTTCAAATATGATTCTGCACACAATGCCTGTAAAGTGGGGGACACAGTGCATTTCTGCTTCTGTCTGAGAGGTTCTAGTGTTCTGCAATGAGGACATCATGTAGGCATAAATGGTATCATCCTGCACTTCTCTCTGGAGACTGGACCAGTGTGTGAGGAGGCGCAAAGTAAAAATAGAGAAATGAGCTATTGGCTCTACCCTAGCCTCTTGTGGTATAGCCTCGCCCTGGCCTCCCAATACTGTGGAAAACACAAGCTTGAGGCCATTTGTCTCTTGCAAGCATTTTAGCTACCAAGTGTCTACCCTGTCTTTATTCACACTGTATCTCTTGCATTTTACACATCAGCAACACATATGAGGATAAAATAAGACTAAATGAATAAGCATTCTAACCTACATTTTTATTTACGAGGCATAGATTCTACACTCGATCACTGGGATCAAGCCTAGCATGTTTGTAATCGCATTAGCAGTTCAATTCCTGTACCGACCAGGGCTTTTCTGTCTGGAGTTTGCATGTTTCGCCTTGTGTCACCATAGGGACTAATTCCCAGCGAAGGTCCAACGTCAACATTTGCACCGCAGCGACCACTGCTGTCAAGACAGATTGCCCCAGTGGCTTTGAAGGACATAATTCTTTAGAGGACAACTTACCCATAATAAAGTATAGATTTAGCATATACACGCTGAAACTTTAACTTATACTATAAGACAAAATTACTATTTATCATTACAGTGGCAGCTAGTCTCAACATCATGTTTTTGTGTGAGAACTAAAGCCGCAGGAAATATTAGTTTGGTAATGGCATTTGTAACGACATTCAATGGAGTCTTTTCCATTCAATTATTTATCCAGTGGTTCCCAAAGTGGGGGTCCCGACCCCCCGGGGGGGTCGCGGGAATCCCTTGGGGGGCCGCAAGAGGATTTCCGAAAAAAAAAAAAAAAAAAAAATGGAACAAATATAGCACTTATTAAATTGTGTTTGGAGAAGAGTCTGAAAACAATATAATATATTTTAAGTTGTCATTTTGTCCCAAAATAAAGTTACGCAGCTTAGATCACGCAGCGACAAAGCGTGTCCTGCTGTGGTTTGCTAAAGCTAAAGTAATCAAATAATACCTACTTTAAAATGAAACGTGGTTAATATCCACAACAGAAAAACACAGAGGGGGAGAAAAGTCACATCTGTCAGAGGTCAGGCTGATGGTGCGAAGAGAGTGAAAGAGGGCAGCGGTGAACACTACGGTAAAGAGGCCCGGCTTTTCGGAGTCAGCGGTAAAGAGGTCTGCTCATGAAAAGCAGGTGTCCGCTTTATGCTGCTACTAACGGTAACGTTGGAAAGAGAAGCCGCAGGAATGAGCCGCCACAATGCACTTGTAACAGCATAAAGCGGCCACCCGCTTTTAATGTGCGGACCTCTTTACCGCTGACTCCGAAAAGCCGGGCCACGTTACCGCGGTCTGAGAACAGTGAGGGCGAGCCGCAAGAAATGCGCTCCACCTCTTTTTTTGGGCTGGCGAGTGCAGCTCGGTAGTGGTGCGAGTCTCTATAAAGCGTTACTCTGAATCAAGGAAATAGTGCTCATTTCATGTGACGGGAAGGGCTGTTGAGGTGGGGGGTCGCAGGGGAGCAGCGCATTTATTATGGGGGTTGCAGGCTAAAAACTTTGGGAACCCCTGATTTATGCTACCAATTTGAACCATATTTCCTGAAAGAATCAACGTGAAAGAATTAAAAATTAATAGTGATGTTTGCAGTACCCAGTTTAATAAGAAAAGTGAAATCCCCTTCTAAAAAAGAGCAGACTGGATGCCACGGTACTTAACAACTGTCGTCCCATCTCAGATCTGCCATTTATGGGGAAAGTCCTTGAAAAAGTTGTCTTCCAACAGCGTACTAAATTCCTTGCTATCCACAACATTTGATATGTTTCAGTCCGGCTTTAGACCCCACCACAGCCCTGAGACCGCTCTCTGTTCAGCACTTTGAGTTGCCTTGTGTATGAATTGTGCTATACAGCCTTGAAATATGTATTGTTTAGACCACTGGCAAAGGAAACCAAATCACAAAGCTTTTGTCTTTAGAGGCTATTTTAGGTCTATTGCACTCCACATTTGTGTTCTCAATGTACTTTATCTTGCTGACTCTCTCTTTTGAAATGGCAGACTGCAATATGGTGCCTCTTTTAAATCAATAAAATAACCATTGGTGCTGTTTATCATCCACGTATCCATGGGCAACATCTTTTTCTCTGTAATGATGAGCTGAGCGCGAGTCGAATGCAAATGAGACACATCACTGCGGCTTTTGAACCTGGAAAATGCCATTTCCTATTGCGTAAATCGAACAATGTCCCTTCTACTGCAATAATGTCTTGTTTATGAGCTTGTTGTACATAAAAGTTCAAGGGAAACATCAAAAAGCGAATGTGAAAATAATCAGATCATCTCACCTTTCACTCTGCAGGTGTGGTCTTTCACTACCGGGCGCCTCATGACCGCTATGCACTGACTTTTGATGATGCTAAAAGGGTGTGTGTGGAGAACTCTGCAGTCATTGCCAATCCCGGTCAGCTGCAGGTCACCTTCGCGGACGGATACGACAATTGTGATGCGGGATGGCTCTCGGACCAAACTGTACGGTAAGAGTTATACCACCAGCAGCTGTATGTGTGCAGTACTACAACAAATATTCTTTATTCTTGATATACTTAAGTTACCAAAGTAAAGTTCATCGAAGTAATTTCTATCACTCTGCTCAGTAAAAGCTGATGACTTGAATAGTCTTCTCGTTCAGGAAGGTGCAATGGTTTTAGTGTTTCTGACTGCACAAGCACTTTGTTGGGGCAAGCGCAATGTACTGCTTAATCTGCACCACACTAGCCCATTGTATGTACTTTGTTGCATATTGTGTAAATACTGTTTTTGTCTGTGGTCTTATGCAAGTGGGATTGCGCAATAATATGGTATTTCCATCCATCCACCCATTTTCTTCCCCTTAATCCATTTCTGGGTAGGGATGGTGTCAGGGGGGGGGGGGTTAGCAGCCATCCAATTCACAGAGCGCCAGCCCATCATGGTATATTCTGTAGAATCAGTCTGGTGTGTGTGTGTGGATGGCCAGTGGTGGTTAGAGGGGCTGAGGCCACAGACTGGTTGCCTAACTTCTGTCAGTGTGCCCCAGGGCAGCTGTGGCTACATAAGTTTATCGCCACTGTGTGGTGTGAATGAATAATGCCGTGTGAAGCTTCTTTGAGTGTCCAGAAAAGCGCTGTATAAAACCAATCCATTGTCATTCTCACAATTTCTGCATTGTACTTTTCAATTATTTTCATTTTAATGTATGTTATTGTATATTTATTTATGTAACCAGGGGCTGCCGGTGGAATCTATTTTATGACAATCTGGTGCAGTTCATCTATCTTTGAATCCATTGTCCCTTCAAATAAAGACCGATATTAACAAAGTTATAGATTGAATTTATTAAGCTAAACAAAAAGTATAATTGTAGCTCAATAATGAAAATATTGATAAAAATGTGAAGCAAATATATCTCAAAGTTCTTCAGCAGGTTACAAACACAGCATAATATACAGTTATTCATTATACTTTTTGTCATTTTTGACTGATGTAAGCTTCATTAATGCGGCTTTATATAAGTAGTTGTAGGCACTATACATTTTCATTGAGGTCCACATTTTCTGCACTAGTTAAGGGTAATAAATTCTATATTCCATGCCTCTGTTAGTTTGTGCAGGCTCTGAAGACTTTGCAGGAGTGGTGAAGTTCATGTGTTGAAGTCAGAATTACATTTAGGATTGCAAAGGCTAACGGGCTTCTCATGAAAAAAATACAAATAAATAAACATCCTTTTTGAGAGAGTAATGTACTAAATTAATCTGAAGGAAAAAGTGCTGACATAATGAGCCATTTTTTTCTATTCAAAAGGCAGCAGTACATAATTAAATCTAATTGCTTGTTTCAAAGTGTCAAAACATGGTTAACAGTCAGGCTGCAGTTTGCCACCTCCCATTAAGTCCCTGTTAACATCTGCAGCGTCTCAACCACATCAACATTCTAATTTCAAGCCGTTGTTGCTCCAGTTGCAGCAGATTTATTTTTTTCTGAGCCTTTGCTTTTATTCCTGTCTCGACCATCCCGCGGCACAGCTCCTTCCTGCTTTACGCTCCCCTTGTTCTCGCTCGGGAGCTGCCTAATTGGTGTAGATGCAGAAGGCTTTGAGTGTACATCAGCCCAGAGAAAAGTGTCCAATTAATTGTGTGGCGAAAATACAGACATCATTCAATGCCGCTTCACTTTACACACAAAACAAAAACTTGGCTTTCTGAAGTTGAGCGTCACTGCCCCGTTTGCTTGTAGCACTTCATAATCCACTCCATGCCCAGTGTAATCTATTAATCAGCCTCTTTGCCGGTGCCCTGTGCTGTGGCAATCGATGTTGTCGTCGAATAATTGCTTAGTTGGAGACTTGATATAGATTGTGGGTTTTCTCAGCCCCTACAGCAGCCACAAGGCACTGATCCGGTCTGCTTTGCTGTACAGAATCTGACATTCCTTGCACACATTACCAGGAATTACACTCTTTTAGACAGATTTAAAATACAAAAAAAATTGAAAAACAGATGGTTAATTACACTGTGAAGTCTAAACTGAGGGTGAAGTAATTAAAAGAAACAAGATGCTCTATCTGTGGGATTGCTTTTCTAATTGCCAACTCAAACTTACTTTTTGTCAGCACATGTGTTTCAGGAGTCTGTTGTGTGTGTGTGTGCGTGTGTGTGTGCGTGTGTGTGTGTGAATGGGTTTGAATCATCTTTGTAACGAAATGTATAATTTAATGTTCCGGCATCTGCTGTATACAGGTGAAACTTGAAGATTAGAATATTGTTCAGAATTTTAACTTACAATTTCAAACTAATATATGAGACAATTATTACATGCAAAGTGAGATATATCAAGCTTTTCTTTGTTATAATGTTGACAATGGTAACCCAGCTTTTTTTAAACTAAAATAAAACTTCTCAGAGAATTTTGAAAATGGACTGTAAGCCATAATTGTCAAAACAATAACACAAAAAGGCTTTCTTTATGTCACTTTGCATGGAGTGAGTCTATATAATTTAATGGTTTCACGTTTTAAAACATCTTTTGAACAAGATAAATACCTTGGATTTGTAGTTATTAATGTTATATACTTCTTTTGCCTGCTTAAACCAAACTAAAGACAGATCTATTGATTACTAGTCATTACATGTCATTGACCATGTTGTTAACATTGTGTTATGACAGAAATGTATCTATAATATTCTAATTTCCCGAGTTTCAGGTTGGAATATTTTTCTCTATGGTGTAATTTTCCTTCATAGCACTAGAAAAGCTGAGGTGCCTAACTTTCAAACAACAAAAGATGTAACAGAATAATATCCATTTAACTATAATTCCCTGCTCTCAAAGGAGTTTGGTTATATCTCTAGTTCCCATTTGCATTTATTTCTTGGCCTCTTTCACATCTTTCACACGTCTGCTTTTTCAAACTCAAAAGTGTAAGAGAGTGGTCCACCTTCCCTCAGCTAATCAGCTTCACCCCAAATAGTGATTCACAAGGCTCTCTCTTTTGAGTATGCAGAAGACAAACATGTTTTCTCAAAATTTTGTCTGATTTGTTCACTCTTTCTGCTCGGACTATTGCATGTATTTTAAGTTAGTTGCCCCAGCGCTATTGCCATTATTGTAAAAAAACTACATTGATTAGCTCTCTCTTCTTTCACCATCTCTCCCCCGGCAGATTTTAGTTCATGTCTTGATTTTTCTTTGGGTCTCACGCAGATACCCCATACAATCTCCTCGGCCCGGTTGCTATGGCGATAGAGAAGACTCACCCGGAGTGCGAAACTACGGCAATAGGTCCCCCGACGAGCTGTTTGATGTCTACTGCTTCGCTAAACAGCTGCCAGGTATGAGCCCCAAGCTTTCACAGCTCAACAAGAACTGGCAACCATGTCCATAGAGTGCTCCTTTTAACTTCTGACAACAATGGGCATCATTCTTTGTCTTTTGTTTTCCTTACTGGCCTATGTGCATGGTGTATATGTATATATATTTATGTGCGTCTGTGTAAACGTCCCAGAATGGGGATTTTTCGGTGTTGCATCCCACACAGGAATGTTGGAATACAAAACAAGATAAATACCTGTAAATGTTTCTTTAACGTAGCTTTAAAATCATTAAATTAAATGTCCACTATTTAAAAGTAGTATTGGTTCAGACCAGTATTCACAGTGATTCTACGGCAGTATAAGTAGCAGCAGAACAAGAAAACATAGTTCAAGTTATGTAGTTGTAGCTATAACAATAAAGAAGAATATATATATTTAAATAAGTATAAAAAGTTTAATACAAGTTTCTATTAAGACTTGTGTTTTTAGTTTTGTTTTAGTCACAGCAATTTCAACCACACAATGTTCAGCGGGTGGGTCCGTTTTGTCACCCTCAATCAATCATGTCCCAGATTGAATTGAAAATAGACATGGTGTCATTTTTCAAAATCCAAACCAATTTATTTTGACAGCCATAGGTCTCAATACCTCTAAAACCCCTCTGTTTCCCGTTGTACCAACTCGATTAAACATGTATTACAACGCATTTAGCTGCATTTTACACTTCACCATTACCATAATTTATCACAACAGCTAAGATTTTAGATGATGGAGCTATGGTAAATCCTTCATAAAGGAATGTACTTGTTTTTTTCTTCTTCCCACTAGTACAAAGAACACATTCTTTGACCATATGGTGCCGTGTACAGTCTTTCAGAAGCAAAGTGTCACTGATTAGCCATATGTTCAATTAAATCCCCGTAGCACACTTTAAAGCAGACATGAATGGTCTCGCTGCTTTTAAGAAGGACTTACTCACAAAGCAACACAACTGAGAATGATTCTTGGTTTGTGCGGTCACTGTGGGTTTTCTTGTGTGCGGTGTGTTGTGGACCTTCACAATGAATAAAAAATTACTGTTGAACCTCTTGCTCTAAATATTTGTGATTATAAAACCCTTATTTGTCCCGCAGTGAGGAAATGTATTGACACATTTTATTGAGACCAATTCAGATCATATGCAGGTCTCATGCACACAAGCGTTTGTTACACACTGTGCAATTATCCCACTGATTAAAGTAATCAAGAGATAATTACTATCCACAATAGAAGATTACTTTGTGATTGATAGTTGTTGTTTTGACGGAAATGAACCAGCAGTTGAAAGTCTGTTTATGGTGCAGTTTGTTATATTTGGACCAACTTACGCAGATCTTTTAACAGTCTGCATATTGCTGGATCTCTAAAGTATAATGTTCCATAACAATTCCTTATCTGCAACTCTATACTTTCTCATCTACATTAATATTCATCGTGTTGTTCAGCTGTTATCTTTAAGAATACGCTTTTCTCAGAGTGTTTCAAAGATTATTATAAAGTGTTACCAAGTTTATTCCATTAATTTGATATTCGAGCAACTTTTCTTCCGTCACAGTATTTTTCAGTGTCTGTGTGTCTTCAACAAAGGTGATTTAAGAAAGACCAGTCAACCATAACCCCAAAGACAATTGCAATATCTTCTATAATCAGCGGAGCCAATAAAACAGATACAATACAAAACACATCTCGCTACATTCTTCAATCCAGCATCGTTTTCTTATAAAATGCATAAAATTGAGTCATTTAATGAATGTGAGATCCAAGGATATTGGGACATCAACAAAATTTGGATATATTGTATTTTTGACACCTAGCCTACTACATCAGCCAGTTTAATTTCACTTTGTTTCAACCCCCGGAAACCATAGCATTTGGATTTGTTTGTCCACAGTGGGCTCTCTGCTGTTGGGTCATGACATATGATGTAGGAAGCGGGATTAACATGCTTTTTGTTTTGACTTAAAGCCTAAGTTTTGGGGATCACAACACAGTGTATGGCTTGGTCTACATCCATCTCGACCACTTTGTTGAAATACTACAGACACTGATTGGGCGATTGTACTTCCTGGTTCAGTTTTTTTTCACACCATCCTAGTAGATAGAGTGAAACAAAACTGAGAGGAGGCATGAGGTTGTACCAAGGTAGATGGGACTTTCACCTTTAATTTGGTATTTTCCAAATCAGGGGAAGGATTTATGAATTAATTCCCAATTTGCTGTGGTGCAAAAGGCGAGAATAGTGTTAATGTCCTTATATGCAGACTAGTTATTGTAGTATTAATTTTTCTGGCAAAGCAATAATATCTGAACTTAAAATCTTGCATAGCACACCTTTCCATGTATTTGTGCTGCACAATTCATGCATCAGGCAACACAACGTGCTTTACAAAACAAGAAAAATCATACAAAAACAAAAACAAAAATTAATCATTAATTAGTCACAGTTTATAAAAAAAATGCATATAAAATCATTCAGTTGTAGCCAAAGCTAAACAGAGCCGTAAAAAATGTGTATGATCATTCTGCAGGTGACGTCTTCCACACCTCGGTGGCAGAGAAGCTGAACCTGGCCACAGCCTCCACTCACTGTCACTCTCTGGGGGCTCAGCTGGCCACTGTGGGGCAGCTGTACCTGGCGTGGCAGGCCGGTCTGGACCAATGCGACCCGGGATGGCTGGCAGATGGCAGCGTGCGTTACCCCATCAACGTCCCCCGAAGGAACTGCGGCGGAGACGAGCCTGGTGTGCGCACCGTCTACAGCAACCCCAACCGCACTGGGTTTCCTGATACCACGGCACTGTTTGACGCCTACTGTTTTGGAGGTATTTTACACATTCTTTCCTTTGAAGTTTTTTGATGATTACATTTCTTTACCATGGAAAAAAAATAGCAGTATTAAATCAATAAATCAAATGGGTCCCCAGGCGCTTCATTGTCCGCAACTGCAACCGTAGCAACCACTGCTCCTGACAGGCTGCATGCAGAGGTCAAATCTCTCTATCAAGGAAATAAAATGTGCTTACTCCACCTTCTTTTGTGCAGCGTAGTTAGCTACGCTTGAAAATATGATCTTTATTGTCTTCATCACTTTGTTTATGTGCACAGACAGAAGTTTCATTTTTCATGCTGTTGAGTTGTAATGTCTTCACTGAAGCAAAGCATCTGCATAACCTAATCACTTTAGGCAAACAGACACAGCAGGAGGGGAGGGGCAGTGCGTTTGTAAAAACAAACACATGATAAATAAAGCTCTCATTGCATTCAGCGATGCTGTTTGCACATTCATTTTTGAAGCTGTCAATGCCTTACAGGAAACAGTAACATTTCCATTAAAGATTCTGATTTATCTGACCCTGATTGCTGAAAAAGAGGAAATGACGTTGTGTTCATTATGGCACCTTTTAGAAGAAGGACTCAGTACTATCGAGCACTTTGGGACATCAAAATTAAGATTAATATTCAATACGAAATACTTCTAAACTTATACTAGATTCAGACAAAGCCAGGACTAGAACAGATAAAAAGGACATAAGATTAAACTGGTCCATACAAAAGAAACTTTCTTTTATGGCTTGCAGAAAAAACTGTTTTACACAAGTCTGGGATTTGTCTATCTGCTGTAGTGACTACGATGATGAAGTGAAATAGTTGCTTGAGGTAAAATACCGGTATTGTGTTTCAGACGAAAAGCTAAACGGAGTCCATGCCGTGGAGGCCGTGTACCAGGCTTCCAACCCAGAGGAGGAAGAAGCCACAGTGTCTGCCAGTCAAACCCACCACAGTCCCCCTTATGCTGAAACCTCATCCTGGACTGGTCTCGTTAACCCGGAAAACTCTGTAGCTGACGTCAATAATTCCTCTGCGATCTCTGAGGAGCATGTCATAATCCATCTGATGCCTGAACATAATAGCGGCAATGCTTTAGGCCTGTCGGAGCTGGGGCGCATCGAAAACCATGGTGAAGAGGAGCTGAGCAAAGAGGACGGGAGTGTAGCCAGTTTCACAAATGCATCTTCAGCTCAACCACCTCAGAGCAGCAACAGCGTGCTCGCCGACTTTGTTCACACTTTGATGAAGCCGTTTAGGTACCTGACCGGAGATAAACAGGCTGAGGGTACAGAATTTGGAACGTCTATGCCCTTGGAAGAAGTGACAGAAAACCATGTATTGGCTGATATTTCTAGCAGTAATCTGAGCGAGCCCAAATCGGACAAGGAAAGCTTGGACAACGCAATATCTGAGAATAGAAGGTTCTCTTTCCTTCCTTCTACAAACGGACTGGCGTTGTCTGAGCAGGAGGAGGTTGTGATGCCATTGATAAAACTGCATCCGGCTGTAAACGAAGAAGAGCAGAGGGACACTAGCGCCCTCCATGAAGAAACCACAGCTAAAGGTTTGACCACTCACACTACTAATTGATTATATATTAATGTTTTTTTTTTTATATGCAATGTGGTCTGTTCAAATCGCATGCCACAGGTAAATGCGGTACGCTTTTATGTCATGCTTTCAAATCGGAATGTTGTGCTTTTATCTCTTACGCTCAAGGATGCCATAATGTATTCCTCCGCAGGGCAATTTGAAGTAGAGCCGTACATTTAATTAAACTATAATAGCAAACAAACACAAGAGCTACAGCCCGGTGCATACTTGTAAATTATCAGAGTGGCCCTTTTCGCTCTCTATTTTCTAATTTATTCACAAAGAGCCCTGTCCACACTTAATTATGATGGGTTTTTTTGGCATAGTGTGAATAATGTAGACTCGCTTCAACAATGATCAATTTCACTTGCAGAATTTTTGCTTTTGCCAATGAGATTAAGCGTGATTTTCATTTCAGAAAATGCAGCCTATAAAGGGAGCAAAAAGTGGTCAAAAATAACTAAAGCAGAACATTTCCCAGAGCTGTGCAATAAGAGATCATAAAGATCTGAATGACATAAACGATGACAAAATTTAAATTAAGTAAGTAAGCAAGTAATCTTTATTTATATACCGCCTTTCACAAACCAGAGTCACAGTGCAAGTAAAGTGTGTTTTTGGTTGTCACATTAATTGTTATACTAATTAAGATTAAGAGATTAAGTGACCCTTTATTTGTCCCACAGTGGGGAAATGTCTGTGTTGCATCACAAGTAATAGAACAGTAGGAAAGAGGAGCACACAGCACATGTTACCCGAACAGTAGCTGTCCTAATTAAAATAAAACAAAATCTCTAACTCTTGCATCTATAATACGTAAGTCTAAAAACTCTATCTTGAAAATAATAATAGATGTAAAAATTTAACATTATATAAAAAGTATAAAGTACTGTGTATTCTAGTGCAAGTAAAGTGTGGTTATATGTTAGCATCTGTACATTAGCAGCAGTATGTTAGCATCTGTTAATTAGCAGCTGTATATTGCACATTCAGGTATAAGACAGGGATATTGCAACGATGCATGACACATGGTTGGAATCAGGTTGGCAATGTTCATTAGTCCTAATTCATTGGTCTTTATATACTTAATAATGTGTAAAATAAAATGTACAGAGGGCTTTTGATGGTGCTGTTTGCGGGAAACATCTTGGTATATCCTGCTTTAGACAATTAGAGATTGAAGATGATTTGAAATAGAGATGTGGGCCGCCTTTTACCCTCACTGAGTTTAACATCTTTGCTGGGACTAATGATGAAGTTGTTTGTTTTTATTGTGTATCGGTCTGTTTGTTTGCACTCCGGGCTACAAGTCTGAAATAAAACTATCCTTTATCTGTCTAAATAAAATGGTTAAAATAACCAAAAATAATCAGGATGCCCTTCAGTTATATTCCAAACCATGTAAGGACTGCACACGTTATCACAACAAAAACAGATTTTATCGTTGCTCTTTCTTCAGTTTCAGAATCACCGTTGGACCTCAATTAATGTTAATAATGATGAGGAACTATAAATGATTATATTTTTATTAGTCCCTCAGTGGGGAAATTACAGTTCATTTAATTAATAACTACTGTTTGCACGGCGTACCATAGATTTTTCTAAGTATGTTTATGAAGTTGGGTGGTAAAAAAACAGATAGAGGAATACTGCACTTTAATAGGACACGAAGAGGCCAGCAGGTCACTGTTCTCAGCTCCAATCCCAGGATTCTTCAGGATTGACTTCTGTAACTCAGTAGCTCAGAATATATTGATGGTGAGCAGATGGAAAATATCTAGCTATAATCTGCCTCAGAACATATCTGTCTCTCTCAGCTTAATTTCTCTACACTGTCCTTTAAATAAAGATGAACTAACTAAAGCTTTCACAATGACAGACTGCACAGCAAAATCCAGAATGTTTATTAACAAATTAAAAGTTAAGTTATTTTACAGATGCGCTTAAGTTTTAACAAGGCAAGGCAAGGCAAGGCAAGTTTATTTGTATAGCACAATTCATACACAAGGCAACTCAAAGTGCTGAACAAGATAGCATTAAAATCATAAATAATCACAGAACATTAAAAAGAAAGATAAAAATATAAAATCCCTCAGTTGTATGCACAGCTAAACAGCACAGTTTTTAACTTGGTTTTAAACATAGTCAGAGAGGAGGCCTGTCTCACATCTTCAGGAAGAATGTTCCAGATTTTAGCAGCATGAATCTGAAAAGCAGCCTCCCCATGTTTAGTTCTGACTCTGGGCACTAACAGGAGTCCAGTCCCTGTGCTCCTCAGAGTCCGGGCTGGTTCATATGGGACTAACATGTCACTAATATATTTTGGTGCGAGGCCATGGAGAGACTTGTACACAAGCAGAGCTGTTTTAAAGTCTATTCTCTGAGCCACAGGAAGCCAGTGCAGAGACCTGAGGACCGGACTAATATGGTTGTACTTCCTGGTTCTAGTCAGGACTCGAGCTGCTGCATTTTGAATGTACTGCAGCTGTTTTACAGCCTGTTTGGACAGACCTGTGAGCAGGCCATTGCAGTAGTCTAACCTCTGCTCTCTGCTCCTGGTGCAGATGGCTCCTTGGATGACGCTTCTTCAGCCGGTTACATCTGCTCCCAGCCCCATTTCTTTTTATTGTTTTACCTATTTTACCTGATATGACTTTATACTTGTGTATATGTGTGTGTGTGTGTGTGTGTGTGTGTGTGTGTGTGTGTGCGTGTGTGTGGGTGTGTGTATTGTATATATAATTATAAATGTGGTTTTGGGGGGTCTGTGGGGAGGAGGGTTTAGGGCTGGGCATGTTGGATTGTTTTTAACTAAACTGTAAAGCACTTTGTGTTACACTTTTTGTATGAAAAGCGCTTTATAAATAAAATTTGATTGATTTGATTGAACCTACTGGAGACAAATGCATGGATAAGAATCTCCAAGTCTGCTTTAGACACTATGTTTTTGATCCTGGAAATGTTTTTTAGATGGTAAAAAGCTGCTGATGTTACTGATTTGATGTGGCTATTAAAATTTAAGTCTGAGTCCAGTATTACCCCTAGATTTCTGACCTTGTTTGAAGGTTTTAGGGAGAGAGACTGTAGATGACAGATGACGCTCTCTCTTTGTTTCTGGGGACCAAAGACAATCATTTCAGTTTTGTCTGCGTTTAGCTGAAGGAAGTTGTTTTGCATCCACTCACTGATCTGTTGGATACAGTGAAGGAGTGAGTCCACTGGTCCATGTTCTCCTGCAGTCAGTGAGACATAGATCTGAGTGTCGTCTGCATAGTTATGATAGGAAACTTCGTTTCTGCGTATTAACTGACCTAACGGCAGCATGTAGAGATTGAACAGAAGAGGTCCCAGGATCGACCCCTGTGGGACTCCACAGGTCAGGGCCATATGATCTGAGACACAGTTTCCAATCTCCACAAAGTACTTCCTGTCTTCAAGGTAAGACCTAAACCAACTTAGGGCGGTGCCAGCGACGCCAACCCAATCCTCTAGTCTCTGTAAGAGGATCTTATGGTCGACAGTGTCAAAGGCAGCACTCAGATCTAACAAGATTAGGATTGAGACTTTGCCTGCGTCAGTGTTTAGCCGGATATCGTTTGTAACCTTGACGAGAGCAGTCTCAGTGCTGTGGTGGGGTCTAAAGCCGGACTGAAACATATCAAATGAGTTGTTGATTATAAGAAATCTATTTAGCTGTTGGTAGACAACTTTTTCAAGGACTTTCCCCATAAATGGCAGATTTGAGATGGGACGGTAGTTGTTAAGTACCGTAGCATCCAGACTGCTCTTTTTTAGCAGGGGCCTGATGACTGCAGTTTTCAGGGCCTTTGGGAATATTCCAGAATGAAGGGACATGTTTACTATCTGTGTGAGTGAAGGTAACAGACTGCTCAGAACAGACTTCAGAAATCTAGTGGGTAGTACATCCAGGCTACATGTTATCTCTTGGACAGTTTGATCATTTACAGGTGCAAAGTAAGTTAGCTCAAAGAGCCTTTTAGGCTGTTGGATGGTTATCTGTGGATTGGAGACAATGGCGTTTTTGATGCCTTGAACCTTGTCATTGAAAAAATGTGCAAACTCATTACATTTACGTTTGGAAGTTAGCTCTAATGGCATCTGAACAGGGGGGTTTGTTAATCTATTAACTGTTGAAAACAGAACACGCAGATTGTTGCTGCAGCCTTCAATCATTTCAGAAAAATACCTTTCTCTCGTACTACGTAGCACCTGGTTAAACTCGCACAACTTATCTTTGAAGATCTCGTAATCAACCTGGAGGTTGGACTTGCGCCACCTCCGCTCGGCCCTCCGGCACTTTCTCTTTTGTGCCCTGACCGAGTCTGCTTTAGCCCACGGCGCCTTCTGCTTATTTTTCACTATTTTAACCTCAGGAGCGATGGTGTCCAGAACATTCAAAACACTAGAGGTGACAGAGTTAAACAGTTCATCTACAGTAGAATACGATGCATTCTCAAAGTTTATCATTCCCATAAATAGTTCACCCGTATTTTCATTTATGTGTCTTCTTCGTACAGTTGCAGAGTCCACTGGTGGTTTGTTAGTGAAACACATGTCAAAAAATACACAAAAATGATCCGAAAGCGCAACATCGACCACGTTTACATTTGAAATATTCACCCCCTTAGTAACTAACAGGTCTAGAGTGTGCCCTCTGCTGTGGGTGGGGCCACTCACATGCTGAGTGAGACCAAAAGATTCAAGAACAGAACTCAGCTCTTTTGCCTTTCTGTCAATAACATTATCCACATGAATATTAAAATCCCCTGTAATAACTAAGCTATCAAAATCTGTGCATAAAACTGAAAGCAACTCGGTAAAATTATCAATAAATCTGTGACATGACTGCGGTGGCTTGTATAGGACAATGAAGAGTATTGGACTAGATTGTTTTTGTTGTATTTTAAAAGACACATATTCAAAAGACGGAAACTTCCCAAGAAACATTCTATGGGAGACAAAGTGGTCTCTGAAAATGGCAGCTAAGCCTCCTCCTTTTTTGTTTCCCCGTATTTCAGATTCAAATTTGAAATTTGGTGGTGATGTTTCTATTAAAACTGCATTTTCTGTATTTTGGTCAAGCCATGTTTCAGCCATGAACATAAGATCTAGATTATAAGAACAAATAAAATTATTGATTAAAAAAGACTTGTTACAAAGAGATCTGACATTTAGCATAGCAAGTTTCAAAGTTTCAGTATCAGCGGTTGTGGTCGGCTGATTCTTACACGGAACAAGAATTAGATTTTCCTGATTAGACTGATTAACTTCAGATGTTTTTCTGTAATGTATTCTTTGTGTTATCACTAAAGGAATGGCACAGGTGGCTTCATGACACGGCCCCAGCCGGGTCTCTCCTCTAACTAGACTGCCAGTGGCTGCGAAGCAGAGACCCTGTGCATCCTAGTGTTTAGAGAAAAGAGGGGAAGGGGAAGGTGGGGGAAGAGGATGGAGAGGCAAGTGGTTCTTGGGAGTTGGACGGGGGGGGGTTGAAGGTGGATGGGTTTTTGGTGATGGGTAAGGGGAGGGGCAGGCTGAGTTGGGTGGTGGACGAGGGGGGAGTGGAGGTGGAGGGTTTCTTGGTGCTGGGTTAGGGGGGGAGATGGGCTAAATGAGCAGGAGGGGGGGGGGGGTGGAATACTTATGGGGTTAGAGGAGGGACGGGTGGATTTTGTGGGAGAATTTGAGTTGGACGCCCTAGGTGGCTTTGGAGGTACGTATGGGGAGTAGTTTTGAATGTTAGATAGGACTCTTGATCTGGCTACAGTGGGTGTGAGAGGAATAGTCTTCATCGCCGATCTTATCATGCCTGCCGAGTGTTCCAGTAATTCCAGTAGTGAAGGCGGGGATAGAAAACAAAGGGAAAGGTCGTCCTCATTTTCCCTAGATGGAGTGGATGTAGCGGGGGGGACCCAAGCCGGGTCCATGGAAGGTGATGAGGGAGTCTTTGGTGGAGACAGAGGTGGTTGAGGAACCCCCAGTACAGGCCTGACTGTAGCCTGGAGCAGTGGGGGAAGCTTCACGGGAGCTGTAGGTGGGGAAGGTGCTGCTGAAGATGATGGAGCAGCCACTGCTGCTGCTGTATCCACTGCTGCTGCTGAAGATGATGGAGCAGCCACTGCTGCTGCTGAAGATGATGGAGCAGCCACTGCTGCGGCTGTATCCACTGCTGCTGGTGGTGCTGTATATGCTGATGGCGCTGATGAAGATGTGGCAGCTGCTGATGATGCTGGTGGTGGAGGCGTTGAGCTCTTTCGGAGCCGTGGAGGTGTTGAGTTCTTTTGGAACCTTGGAGGTGTTGAGTTCTTCTTGAATCGTGGAGGTGTGGAGTTCTTTTGAGGCGGTGGGGGTGCAGAGACCTCGGGAGTCGGTGGAGATGGTCGTGATGTCTGTGCCCTTTGCTTCTTCTTTCTCCCTTTCGACGGCTGCACGCGCTGCGCAGGCTGAGGTCTTAGGGCAGATGCAAAGTTATCCATCAACACTTTTACTCCGTAGTTGTTCAGATGTGGGCCTTTTTCTTCAAAAAGCTCGTGCCTATTCCAGAACAGGTTAAAGTTTTCAATGAAGCCAAGTCCTCTGCGTGAACACTCATTGAGTAGGAATGTATTTAGCTGATACAGACGGCTAAACTTCTCCATTTTTCCATCTATATTTGGAAGTGGGCCACTAAGGAAAATTGTTATGTCCATTTTCTTGAGGTCATCCAGTAACAGCGTTAAATCCATTCGTAACTTCTCGCTTGCCTTCTCATAGATATCTACCGCCCCCGTGTGGATCAATAATGTACGCACACCACTGTTCTCAGATAACACTTTAGGCAGAAGAGTTCTTATCTCAGCAACTTTTGCAGAGTGAACTGAGACAGTGAGCATGGACTCCATGTTTACATTTTTCACCGAACCATCTCCGATAAGGACGCAGTTTGTCCTTGGTGGAGGCGCTGCAGTTGTTAGCGGCTTTGTTGTTTCAGAAAGGGGTAAAAAGCGGTTTGAAGTCTTCAGAACATTTAGTTGTGGCCTTATTTCACTCCTATTGTCATTCTTAGCTTTGTCAACTTTGGGTTTAGCTCCACAATTGTTCCAATAATTCTCATTGTTGATTTTGGGAAAAGAAATGACGTCATAACTTACATTTCCAGTCTGTCCATTCATCCCATGCAGAGTGACATCGTCTTTTTGTTTGTCTTTATCATTAACAGTGTCTTACCCTTGTGCCTGAGGTAACTTATTACTTAAATAGGTAGCATATTATACAACTATAGCGTTAGGTCAACTTATCAGCAATTTCTTAAATCAATTCACAGTTAAATTACAGTTGCCCGAAGGTTCTGAGATGGAGAAAGCAAATTAAATAGACTTAAACAGCTGATTCTACCAAATCTTTACTCAGCTTGCCATCGCCACTCTCCCATTACAACCACCACTGAGCTCCCTCCCCCTGCCTTTCTCAAATAGCATTAATAAAAACTCCAGCTTTAGTCCCATGCATTATTCACAGCTCTGTCCAATTACGGCGAAGGTTGGGCTCGCGCTCACCTCCGTCTGCGGCTGAGCCAATTAGGAGGCAGCTCTGTGAAGGTGCTCTGTAATGATCTTGAGGAGCAGAGCCATAGAAGAACAGGTACAATGCTGCTGTTCTTTTATGTTGGCATGATGGAAATGTGCTCCAAGTGATGTTATTTTGCCTCACTGTATCATCAGTGGAATGAATTACCTGCTTAATGGTTGGCTCCTGGCTACAGCTAACATCTCACTTTTCTAAGTAAATTCACTGTGCCATTTTCAACCCTTTGAACTATATATGAAAGAAAAAATGAAATATATTGCTCTTTTTCTTGCCTGGCATTATTCATTTGTTAAATCTGACCCAAGGAGTGTCTCTGTCTCCATGCTTTTAAAGAAGGGGTGCCCAATTGTTTTATTTGAAGGGGTCAGGTCTCCAGATGTTGATGCTCAGGACCAGGGCTGGGGGGTTTTACCTATTGTGTTTTTAGTGGTAGGGGAAACCGGACCCCTGCATGAAAGCTACACAGTCACAGGGAGAACATGCAACTCAGAAATATGGTTTGAAGCTAATGTTTTATATCTGTTGCTATTTTTGTTGTTGTTGTTTTTTTAATTTGTACATGTATTTTAAAGGGTTACAGGTTTTGATATTCTTATCTGGGAGATTTTTCAGAACCAAATTCAAATTATTTCCCCAGTTTGTTGACAATGTCATTGCCCTATCACAGACTTCCAGTACATTGTTGAAAGGCCACAATGATCCAAAAGCCTATTTTTTGTTTTTGTCAATAAAGTTGCCAATAATCAGGATATGTATTTACCTGTGTTGCTTACTGAGGCCTGGGCTGTCTCAAAAACTCAGAAAATAAGACCTTATTAACTCTTTCAAGGCTGTTTTTATTTTTCTTCTTCGTTTAACTAAAATTAAAACTTCACACTTTTCATTTGCACCTCAAGTAGATTCCCCATAAATGACAGGTCTCTGCAGAACGCCTGTCTAATTGTCTAAGTTTATTTTCAAACATGGGTCATTATGTTTATGCAATCTGCTCAGATTAATGTTTCTAATTAGTCTTTCTTTGATTTGAAGTTGTACCAGTATTTAATTATCCACTCTGATTACTATACACTTCTATAATTTTATGTAAATTAACCTTTGGATCACAAGCCATACTTGCTTACAGCAACAGATATTCCGATTCATTATCATATATTGAATGGGTTATGTGTTTCCCGTTTTGATGCAATTTTTCCGTCTACAGTTTTCAATTATTGCCATGTAAACTGGAAGGAGCCATTGGCATGACAACTGCGCTAAAACACACATTGCCATGACTCACACATGGAGAAAATCTGATTTATTGATGGTGTCGTCTGTTCCAAAGCAGCAGCCCTCTGTGTATAAACAGGTCTCGATTGAGTAAAAGTTGTTTTGCAAGTGGTCTACAGTCTTTCCGCATTACTGTATGTGCGCAGATGTAAGATTAGATTGAATACACTGTAACTAGAGAATATGTTTATTCAGTACAGTATAGAATTTGTGAGGTCTTATTGTAATTTTCTTATGTTTGCCAACTGAGGTTTTTATTAAATGTATTATATACATTTGACTTGACTTTAGATATGTATTAAAACCACATGCAGTGTTGTGGTTTTGAAACAAACTATAGCAGCTTTAGTTATAACGCTGGTTAGATAGCTTAAGTTAGCTTCCACCAAAAAAACTGATTGTTCACACAGGAGGAGCTCGGAGTATAGCCTCTGTTCCTCCAGTTAGTGGAGGTGGCTCAGATGCCTCCTGGACACCTACCTGAAGCCTGAAGAGGTGTTCCTGATATGTCCCACACGGAGGAGACCCTCAAAATGACGCAGGACACACTAGGGTGGGGTACTATAGTTGAGTAGAAATTGAGGGGGTTTATTATTATTATTGCAAATGTTGTATCTAATGTAGCAAAAACATTAATGTTTTGATGTGATAATTATGCTTTATATATACACTTTGTGTATTAAAAGTTTCAGTTGTCCGGTTCAAGCCAGCCGTAGGTTCCACATCTAATTCTACTTGCATCAAATTATAGCCACTGCGCTTGCTGCGCTTCTGTAATGAACCCTTATTAATAACTGCGCTCTGTCTCTTTGTTCCCTACAGACTCCTCCACATCTGCCCCCACCGAACCACCTCCGCACTCTGTCAAAGTGTCCAGCCCACAGGGTCCCAGAGGAGCGCACGCCTTCAGCTCGGGCCCCAGCAGTCAGTTCCGCTGGGCCATCAAGTCAATGCGCGCCTCTAAACTAGGTCCCCCCGGAAATATGGGTTATGTGGGGAAACGTCAACCCCACTGGGAACCTATGGAAGCCAAAGCCACTCCGTTGGAAATAATGACCATGCCCATATTGCGGCGGCATGACAACCCAGAAAACTACTCGGGCGAAGGTAAAGAAGAAGAGGAAGAAGGGGCAAACCGTCCACCTTCAGAGGAGGAGAGTGACACAGAGGGGAGCGCACTTGCCGAGATGGTTGAGTCAAAAGGAAAAGAGAGTTTGGAGACTGACCTGAGTGAAGACATGAATGATGTCGTTACTGTGGCAGAATACACCACATTGTCGCGATGGCAGCTTGTGGAGAAGCCCACCACCACACCCCAGGGGCCCCCTTCTGAGGAGGCAAAGGGGGAGATCCTTTTTATGCGTAGGCCAACAGAACAACACAAACAAGAAAGAGCACTGAACTTAGATGTTGCTACAAAAAAACAGAAACCTGTAATTACTCAAGGAAGTAAGTCAAGTGAAGTCCACACACAGGTGTTGACGACCGCAGACGTGATGACAACCAGAGGCATTGATGTGACAGACCCCACCACTGTGCCAAACCCGGCAGAAAGAGACCCCACTGATGAGTCTATCTCAATATCTTGGGTGCTTCCAAAGGACAGCTCCTACGCCTTAGATCATCAGCCAAGCACAGATATTATTCAGCTCACCACACAGGCGTCGGAGGTGCGCCTTAGTGTCACCGAAATGGAGTCCAGATCTTCCGTGTCCGAGTCGTTTGTGATGGGGAGTAAGTGGACACCTTTTAAAAAATCAGAGGAGAAAAAAACGCTGGAATCAACTGACAGCAGTAAAGACAAGGCCACGAAACCGTTCGGCTTCCTGGTCCCCAACTGGGCTTACGGACTCATCCCTTCAGGTATGGCACTACCTATAATAACTTTTTGATTGAAAGTGATTATTTAATCATCAGCAATCTTTGTAATTTTCACCTTAGGACAGTGCAAAGTCATTAGTCATGCTAACGCTGTCCTTAGAGGAAGTTAGAGCCGGCTACATTAGCCGAAAATCCACTTCTCTGCCTTCTGTGCTTGCTGTCTCCCTCTGTTTGAGTCGACATGCCTCCGCTCTCCGGCCCAGTGCTCATCATGTATTCTTAATCCAGCTTTCTTTCCTCAGCTCTTGAGGTGCAGACAGTTCCATACTGAGTGGAAAAGCAGGTCTTCTCTTGTAATTAATAGATCAATACAAGAAAGTACAACACAGAAAAAAATTCTTCCACCTTGAATGCTGTTTGTATTGCCGTAATCTATTATATTTTGTGAGATTTCATCTGCTTTGCCTGATGTGTGAACCCATTTTGGTTGGATTTTTTCATCTTCATAAACTGTTAATTTTAGCATACTTGAAAGTGAGAAAAGCCATCTCAATTAGGTGTGTGGTTTTGTAAATTGTATTATCTTCATGCAAAATAGAGGTTTTTTCACAATATTTAAGCAAATACCGAGCACAACCTAGCTCTCTTGTTTCGTCATGGCTGTACCAGGTGTGAGTTTGTTCAGTAAAAAGGCAAAATGCATTGTTTTTAGAGGCTTCTGTTGCAATTACCTTGATTAAAAAGAGACTATTTGATGATGACTAAGGAGGATTGTTTGTTGTGTGCTTTGACAATGTTTAGAGCGGCTGGCATTTAGAGAGTTTGTACATTTTGAGGAAGATTTGACTATACATTATTTCCGAAAGCTTCAGATTATTATTATTATTGTTGCTGAATAAAGAAAAGGAAAATTTGTAGACAACAAAATATACCACTAAGTTTCCCTTCCTCATCTCATGAATAAAATTTCAGTGCTTTCATTTCTATAAAGGGCAGTTTCACACGGCTGTGCCAAAAATGACAGATCAACAAATTGGTGTCTCAACTTTTCTCAATCTCAAATGTCAATATGTGCATTCAAATCAAGAGAAAAGAATCCTGCAATATTTCTGGAGAAAAAAAATGAGCAGAAGAAACAGCCTATGTTATTATGTTTTGCTTAAACGTTTAGCTTACATACAGGAGGACAGTGGCTCAATTGGTAGAGCATTGGCTTTGGGCCTGAAGGTCGTGGGTTCGAGCCCACCAAAAGACCCACTTCATGACTCCAACTGATGTCTGCTGTTGTTGTGTCCATGGGCAAGACACTATACCCCACTTTGCTTGAAGCCCCTGCTGAAAAATTAGATCAGATTCAGATTAATTTATTTGCCATTTGCAGTAAAACCACATCGGAAAAACTGTGCAAGACTACCCCAGTGTGCACCAGACAGAGAGGACGGCACACACCAGAGCTCTTGCCACAACTCCTGTGGGCTCCTGTGGGCTCACCACCTGCAGGAAGATCAGTGACGGTGCTCTGTGAATTGGGTGCATCTTTGCCTGCCACCCCTCCCCACCCAAACTAAACATATCATTTTAAATCTAATCAAAAATTGAGATTGTTCAATAAGTCCTGATTTCATTTTTCCTCTATTACCCAGTCCTATCTTCTGTGTTCTAATTATTTGATTTCCTTCCTGCTGTTGGTAACTTGACAATTTAGTGACGACTGTTGTCGTGATTTTGTCTCGTCAAAAACAAATTTATTTAATTGGATTTAGATTCTATAATTTATGTACAGGGTTTTTTTTATGTAATAATTGACTACTTTAACAGTGGGATACATAGCACCCACTGCTGCAGGAGAAATTGCATTTGACCTATGCTTTAATGCTACTAGGGCAACCTCAGCAGTTGTGGTCGCTACAGTGGCTTGGTCAGGACCAATGAAGCTGGATAATATCATCCATGGTGCATGTTTTGGGTGGAGGGAAACCGGAGTGCCCGGAGGAAAGCCACCCAGAAACAGGGAGAAACAAGCCAACTCCAGGCACAAAGGCCTAAGCAAAGACGATCAATCAAACCCATGACCTTCTTGCTGTGGGGCCTGAGCCCTATACCCACTCATCCACTGTGCTGTCATTCAAATTACCATGACTCGAATCGTCCTAAGGAAGTTCTGAATGAAAGAATTTCATGATTGAACTTCAGAAACTGTGAATTATGGCAGTTAAACAAATGAGAAAATGAACAGGATGGGAAGACGCAGAGGACACAAGTGTATTTGAGTCTTTATCAGTCTTTCTTTTGTGATGACATTTGAATGGACTGTGTAAGTGCCCATCCCTTGGTGAGTGATTAGAGGTGTGCAGCCCCTCCCGTTCCATTGACATTTTGCGGTTGTCAGTTATAGTTGAGAGAAAATTACTCCACCTTGTCTGACTGTCAACTTGGATAGAGAGGGAGAGGATGGACAGGTGGAATAGCAGAGGTGAAAGTGCCCTCCCCCAGTAGGTGGAAGTACATAAAGTTCTTCTAATCACTGATCCTGCAAGCTCCTCCTAATCTCCCCCTTTCTTACTTCCCTCTTGTAGCTTCATTCATCCTTCGTTATCTGAAGAGTTGCAGCCTCTCTCTTCACTATGTAGTCATTTATCACACCGATAAGGCAAGAAATGCTATACTACCAGCTTTCCATATCCATAGCTCCCCTGAAAAAATCCCCCCAAATAAGCACTTAAGTAGATAAGGAAAAAATATCAAACCTGTCAACAAAACAAAACCTCAATAATCCATCTCACACGTCACTTTGCTATGTCCTTATATAGCAGTATACGTTTTGTTAGTGTGAAAATTGTGCCCATGGTATTTTGTCACTCTTTGATTTAGTACATTCCGCGTTCTCCAGATTCTTTTGTTTAGGGGCCTTCGCGATGAAACTAAGAACTTAACCTGGAATCCTTTCTGCTGTTACTAGACCTATTTCATTGAACTTCTCCCATCAAACCAACGGTGACCAGGAAAGCGTTCAATTATTAACTCCGGATTCAATTACAGCTGTGCACGTTCAAGTCCATGTTCCTGCACCTGCACCTGTTAAACCACTTCACATCTCTCCCCGGTCTTGACAAGCATGGTATGTTTGCTGCATCTCTTCCCCCTTTAGAGGATACAGTATGTGGCCTGTCTGTCCAGCCTGTAAATTACCCCTCTGCTCCGCTCCTCTGTCAGACTGAGTTACACCGGCTGCAGGATCCAGCTGAGTTATGAGCATTTGACCAAAGCCTTGTTCAGGACTAGATGGATCAGACTTGTGGCTCATCCATAAGTCCTGCCTGCCTTCTCCAAAACCAAATGAGAGGAGGCGAGGTAGTGTGTGTATGGGGACAGAGATGGATCTAGACAGGGCCCTGAGTGTTATCGCTGCTGCTATATGGAGAGATGTCGAGGTGAGCCACATGCTCCAAATAGAACTTTATTGATTTTCATGCCTTTTATCTTTTCTTTCTGTGTTTTGCTTCACACTCCCTTATAATAGCTTTCACTTTTACAACTCTTCAGTGTATTGTTATGCCGTCTGGTATGTTATTATATTTGAAAGACCTCTTGAACTTCAGTATGCAGTACAGGACAGGGTAGTCGATGGAATTTTTCAACATCCATCTGGTGCCTTTAGGCTTTCATTCATATCCATCCTTATTTTTATTGTAATTACGGCTCTTTTGAAAGATGGACATCGAGCAATTATTTAAATAATATTTTTTTTTTCAAATGCAAAATGTTAATATTTTGTGTAACGCTGTCAAAACTAACAGATAGGACTGAAAAATCCTTCTTAAAAGTAAGTATTGCAAGAATTTTTCAATTGTTAATACTATTTCTACTACTGCCGTTTAAGCGAATAAGAGGCCATTGTGAGACTTACCTATCTCATCCCCACATGCAGTATTTTCTCTATCATTTCTTTTCATTGTGTAATACTGCCATTTTCCATATCAAACACCCTCTGAATCTAATCCTGAGCTATTGGCTGCTACTTATGGGTTTTGTGAAGAGAGTGCCTTAGGGGACACAAGCACCATTACGTCGAGGATGTAGTGACTGAGTAGTGACAATGATATTCTGTGAAGCTGGAATAAGATCTTCGGAACTGAAACTACTAAACTGCTCATTTGTTTTGTTATAAATCCAATATAAATCCAAATACCAAGTAATACTGCAACAAGCGATTTAAGAACAAAAAAAGAAGGATATTCATATTTCCACTCGACCACTACCTAAAGACAAACTCAAACATACTCAAAGCATGTAAAGACTTATTGCACATGAGATATATCAAGCCTTTATTTGTTATAATGTTGATTATTGGCTCAGAGCTTGTACAAAACCCAAATGAGAGAACTTTTTAATTTTTTGGTAATAGACTGTAAGCAATGATCATTTATTTATAAATATTTATTTAACAGGTATAAAAAGGTTAAAATTATCTTTTGCCAGAGTGCCCTTGCCTGTCAGTATTTTAATACCAATACCTACACTTCTATACTTCCCTCTTTATCAATAAATGCGTATTTTGGATCAATTCACCAATCACTTCTACTTTCATGTATATTTTTGAGCCATTCTATCCAACCTATTTGCAGCACAAAACGGCACATGGTCAGTTGTTGAGACGCAATCTTTGTAGGATTACTGGTACTCTGTCTGAACAATTATTTCACAATGAATCCACCTTGATCTCAATTATTATTTCCTTCTGAATTTGTGTGCATGTTTTTAGTGGTAGGGAAAACCTACAGACATGGGGAGAATATGCAAACTCCACCCAGAAAGACCCTGTTCCGATTTGGACTGGGGTTCTGGGATTCAAACTTTTTTGCTGAGTAGCGAAAGTGCCGCCCCGTCAATGTGGATGTTGGGTGAAATGCTTTTACTTTGATCTTTTTTAACATAACTTGAATTTAAATGATGCAAACATTGGCCCGTTTCTCATTTCACATGGTTTCATTCCAAACATAAAAAGATTAATATTTAACCGTCTGGAAAGGGCTGCTGGTTTTAAACATTAAACAAGAGACCAAGATCTGTTTATTAAATGATTAATTTTGAGTTGTTATGTTGAAGGAGGTGCAGGTTAGTATCTGTTATCAAAGTGTTGCACAGTTTGGCTGTGAAAAGCCTTGATTCAAAACTTCTGCAGTGAATGTAAAACCACCTTATGCAAAAAGCAAAAGCATTATCAGATTAGTGCTCTGCTATTGTACAGTGTGCTCAGAAGCACAGAAGGCTGACTTAAATGGGTGCTTTTATAGC
The DNA here is from genome assembly GCA_964034765.1 of Knipowitschia caucasica. NCBI lineage: Eukaryota > Metazoa > Chordata > Actinopteri > Gobiiformes > Gobiidae > Knipowitschia > Knipowitschia caucasica. Next base: position 27,476,078 of record OZ035824.1, read on the forward strand.
TTCATAAAAACAGTTTTTTATGTTGTAAACCTGTTGTATGTTGTTCTGAGGATGGCATGACCCAGAGCTCCCATTATGGCGAGTGAATGATGACATTCTTCAGTATGGCTCTTAGAAGGTACCACGCTGTGATAATGTAAAACATGCTTTGTTGTTATTTTATAAATATTTTCTATAGGTCTTATAGCTCCACAAAGACTATATCAAAGTGCCGTGTTAACTTGTGTTTTGTTCCTTTAGTTGAAACTTGTGACGTATTAATGTTAAATATTAAATTGAGTTCATATTGAGTGAGGTTTTATAAGGGAATTCAAGGAAATGTTTACAATGAAAACAATCATAATTCTAAACTAACCCGACTTGTGCCAGATGGATGTGCAGCCCTTCACATCTGGAAAGCGTCCCGTGGAAACTGTTTGGTAAAAGATTTAATCATAACCAATCTTTGAAAATATCGATTACATGCTCACAGTGTACTTTTTGGTGGACAGAAAAAAGGTTCATGTCAGAATATTCTTATCACTGATTTCAATGCAATACTGTTTTACCGACAATTTACAACTAGAACTGCAGAAGCACGTAAACAGGCAAAGCTGAATATGCATATGCAAGTGTCATGACTCACAGAACTGCTCCTGAGACGCAGCTTCTGCATCTTATGAATATATCACTGTGGAAAGAACAAAGAAGTGCATTATAGAAATACGATGGGATAACATTCAGATGCCAAACTGTTCTATAGCTTATTGCTTGTATAGCACACACATGCATTACACAAAAGATGTTACTAAACAAGCCGAGTTTGGATGAATGAAGCACTTACCGTCAATGCTTGGGCACGTGTTTCTTTCTCCTTGGTAAATTTGTCCTTGTGAAAAGATGTTTGACAGCATTTGTACATGGAGCGCCACGTGGACAATAAACGTAGTTGGGGTTTTGAATGCAACACACCTTATATCTTTTTGAAGTCGCAAGTTCATAAATGACCTCTAAATCACTACTCTGTTTTTTTCTGGTCTTTATCAGCTAAAACATACCACCGTTAGCCTGTTAGCAGCATGTCTCCTTCTTTGTTTAAGTAACTTACACTACGTCATTCCAAACAGCCCACCCCCAACCACCCTACTGTGCTGAGATTGGGCAGCTCACCCAATGGTTTAGACTGCAAACTACTGCATCCCAACTCCGGTCACTTATTATTTCCCTACATGTATGTCTGGGTCTGATCCTAGTGGCTGCCGTTAACTCAGTTGTATCCCATCCGATCATTCAGCAAGCGGGGGAGGTGTCGGTGATGTCAAGAGTTTGCACCAAATTTGCTGCTTGTAGTTTGGCAATGGGGGTGAATGTAATAGTAAAGGAAGCTCTTCAATTCGTTCTAGATCGCCTTCCAAATAGCAAAAAATTTAAGGCGGGAGCAAGAGGAATTTTTGGCAAATTTAAATGTCTGGCAAAGATGTTGTGGCTCTACTACCCACGGGCACCGTTAGTGGCAAAGCAGATGGCTAACGCTAGGCTAAATGCTCAGTGCCTGACTCACTCGGGCGCATTACATACGTCACCACTCAATCTCTCTTGATTGAATAAACTCAGATCCAATCGTTTCTATCTGCAAAAGGAGTGAAACCCCTCCCACCTATTAACAGAGCTCAATGGAGAAAATCCAGACCTAAGAACAAAGTGACATGAGTACGATGGTATGGTAAGGCCAGGCTACTGCATACCCCTAAAAGAGGGATTCTCAAGAGGATTGTAAAATATTCAATTAATCCTGCAGCACAATATTAATACAAATCTGTTCATGGGTAGTCATTTTGGGCCCAGAGGACAAACCAACTTGGTGTTCCCACACAGTGTGCTCTAATTTAAAAAAATATATACATATAATACTCGAGGGCAACCCCCCTTTCGCTACTGTGCATTACCATTTCACATTGTTATACATGTTTCCGTTTGTCTTTCCTGTTGGTTTATAATCCACAGCCTGGGGGGTCATGAGCAATTTATCAGAGCCACAAACAACATCACCGTGTTCTCTCGCCCTTGGGGAAGAGTTGGGAAAGATAGATGTAGACGGGACACTTGGTCATCGCCGTCACACAGAATATAATCCTCTGTGTAGGGATAAAGAAAGCTCTCTCTCAGGGTTGGGTGGCTAACCTGTACAAGCAGCGCCCGGGGCCTATCAGATAAAACGTCAACAATGTGCTTCCTGTTAATGAAAACCTATCTCACCTGTCTGTCTAGATCGAGCAAGTGTGTGTCGCTGAGCTGCTTCTCACAAAACACTGGGCTGGGAATGTTTTTGATAAAGAATTAAACTTTAAATGTGAATTATTATATTTAAACAATGCATGGCCAATGTCAAAAAGGCAAAACTCGATTTACTTGCTATGGAATTTATGGATTTGCTCTCTTTTGATTATTTTCCTTTTTATATGTTAAGAAAAATTGCTGTACTATACACGTGTAATTCTTTTTTTATTGCCATCTCTTGTGACATTAGTTTGACATCTTAGTCTTACAATTTTATAGCTGAAGTGCTAACTCTTGCTGACCAGTATTTAAATGTTGTAAAAGTATTATTATTTATTGTTAGCGAATAAAATGTTGTGACATTCATGCCTCAGCCTAGCAACCTGCAAGGTCTAAACAAGAATGATGAAGTGTCATGTTTATGAGGACATACTTGATAGCCGTACTAGAAATAGATGAAGGTATTATGTATATCACCTCCAAACTGCTCCTTCTATATTTTCATCCATCAGTTGCTGTCACAGACACATATTTCAGTGTGCCAAAGAGGTTGAAATTTTCACATATGATTTCAGACATCTTGTTTCTTGCCATTTCAGTGAAGAATGAATGGATTCTATTAGGTTTCTTCTCCATGAAGACTTTAAGGCCTAGATACACCAACCAGACTGTACCTTGCAGCCAACAGCTTCGTTGGCTGTTGTCGACCCAGGACAAAGCTTTGTTCAAGGAGCAGGCTGCGCCAGCATCAGTCTTGTGAACATTCCGTGGTGGCATGGGGTGGCTAGTCTCGTGAGTCACCAACTCCTGTGGAAGCGAAAATGCAAGTGGATAAGAAAGTGAAGCAGCTTAGGCAGAAGATCGCGAGTTGGTTTTACTGTTTTATTGTTGTAGCAGAATGGACCAACCCACTGTCAACCCAAAATGTGCACTAAGCGCATTAATCCCGCTCAAGACGAGTGCAGAGGCTTCAAAAATAAGCCCTTAGCGGCAGTTGCCTTCTTGGTGCGCTCAGTCACAGGAGGCCACGGTCCCACGCTCCCTCTGCGTGTAAGACACGACACATACACACCAATCAGAGGTTTTGTCCTAAGTTGTGACTCTGCACCAAAACAATTTCACATTCAGTGGAACACCTTGAAGACACAGTTTGAACAAAAGATCACAGACCTGCAGTTACATTTGGTTTGGCTTGCAGAAGACTGATGTATGAAAACGAAGGGAAAGGATAGTTAGGGCATTCGATATAATCGCAGCGATATAATCTTCTTTGATATTCAACTTGTCAGGCATTAGGAACCATTATTAACATAACTTCAAATGAAAATATTGTATTTTATTAATGGTATTGACGTCATTGTCAATCATAGTGTTCAGCACCAATTACACAGTTGTTTGACATGTCTGTTTATGTTGCTGGTTGGTCGCTAACGCTAAACAACACTGAAAGTAACTAAGAGGGCCGCCTCTTCTTAGACTATAGAGGACTGAAATTAAACTGTTTAGGAAATTTTTTCATAATGAAATTGTAAATACATTTTTTCTCACAGTGCTGAGAAAAGTTTCAGTCCTAAATTATACTAAAACATGCACATGATACTGACAAGCACAGACACTATAGAACTTCTTGTTCCCTGTGACAGGGCAAGTGAGGAAGAAGCAGCAGCGGGGAGGGGATTTATACTTAAAGCACTACAAAGCTGACAGCAGGTGGCCACAAGGAGCGCTCCACAGTGGGACACAGAGCGAATCAAGACGGGAAAAAGTGAACTCTTATCCGGATGTGCATGGCTCACGAACAGGCAGACTGAGGGGGGAAATGTAGCAAACTCTTAAAAGTTGTCGGTGTAGACCTTGTCAGTCTGTTTTTCTGCAAATGCCCTACTCTAAGGAGTATTAAGAGTGCGAGCCAGGAGGAAGTACCAAGAGGAGGATATCCAGAAAGTGTAAAAGAAGTGTTAGAGGATGCTAAACTGTTTTCCTCTCAAGGCTCTCGAGTTTTGGCCCTTGTTAACAATTGTACTTTTTAATTTGGTTATAAAATCCTAAAATTACACACGATGCACTGCATAATCATTAGACACATTTCGGGTTCAACTTGGGTTTGTCTGAATGTTTTGTAAATAAATTAAGTGGAGACAAACCCATATACAATATAATTACAGTCATCACACATTCTTGCTCCTTTTCCCCTTTAAAACACAGTGGAAGTAGAACATTCTTGTTTATTAATTTTTTTGCTCTAAGCCCAATGGAGGTTTGGGTGTGCTTCCTTTCAAGCTAACTCGTAGCAAGAGCAGAGCAAGGACGTGCAAAATAGTTTGTCTGCTTTGTTAAGATTTAAAGAGGTCTCTAGGCAAAAGCATTGTGCCTTAACTCCGGCTCAGTTGCTAATAGCCCTGCAATGTTGTCAGCACTGCTTCCTGATTGTTGCCCACAGTGGAATACAAACTTATAGGCAAGGGATTTTAATGTGCAAAAGTCGGCTTCTCTTTTCCAATTAAGTGCAACATAGCAATTGTAACAGCATGGCCCTGTGAGTACATTTGTGAAGACCATGGACTTTGTAATTCATCATGTTCCCTCGAGGCCCATCGAGACTGTAGCAGGAGTGGACCTAGTGATTGTTACATCACGCATACACACTTACCCATGGATGAGGCGCGCTTTGGCCCCTGGAAACAGCCTCAGTCAAAGGGTCCAAAAACGGATTACTTTTGAATTTTTAGCAGATGTTTTCAGTCACTTTAGAGCGTACTTTAGAGTGTAGGGGAATACATGCTAATCACAATTGTCTGCTGCTGTCCTCCATATTTTAGAAGTTTAATCAACCTCTACGAGTTACATGAAGCCTGATAAATGCTGAGGAAAGTTGTGCGCACTCTTATATTTACACACACAAAAAGAAACAGTCATAATCAAAGCCCGTAGTTATTATGAAGAAATGGTATGAACATTATGGGTTTTCTCTCTCCCCATGCCCCATATTCACAATCTGTAAATAAAAAGGACTTAATGACATGTTTGTGGACAATAAATTTCCACTGCGCAGGTAATTATGAGTGTCTTGACTATAACCTGCTTTTGAGGAAAGAAACATCAGATTTATAACAGCTGTGGATATATAAATTACTCATCCAATTAAGAGAGGAGTTCAAGTATCTCAGGAGGGAGCATGAGATTGACACACATGGTCAGTGATGTGGCTGCTGTGGACTGTTGTGGTGAAGATGGAGTCGAAAGGCAAAGATCTTGATTTACCGGTCAATCTACTTCCCCACCCTCAAATGTAGAACCTCTTTCAGTAGTTCGGCCTTCTCTTTCTCTCACTTCCAACTGAGATCATCACCTGCACTGAAGTAAAAGTATTCACACACCTGAAAAAAACATGGCTCTTGGAAAGCCAAATCTGTTCCCATGTGTGATGAGTGTCTGCGTGTTTGTGTGTCTGTGAGTGAGTGAGTCTGTGTGTGTTTCAGTTCAGTATAGTAATGTACAGTATGTATTCAGAGAAAATGAAGAATGGGGGCTGGGTGGTTTTATTATAACTTGTATTAAGTTAAATTGTAATTTCTGTCTGATATGGTTATGTATCCTTCTATTTTACTGTTTAACAACCTGCTCTGGGACTACATATGTAAATTAGCACTGCTGCTAAAACCTGGTACAATGCATCTCTCCTTTTGGCTAATGTTTATTGTACACTGTCCCCGTAAAAATAAAAACCATACCTGATGAGTGATGAGCTTTGGGGAATGACTGCACATACAAAATAGATACAAGCGGTGGAACTTAGTTTCCTTGGCAGAGAGCCTGGGCAACAACGATGGTAACTGAGTGGCTCTCCTCCACGCTTCTCATCCCAGAGATAGGATGAGGAGCTTGGAGTAGAGCTGGGAAATGACTTCTGCGATGGCTGGGACACGCTGGAAGGACGATGTGTGGATGGGGAAACTTGGGAGTCTTTTACTGCTGTCACCGTGATTCGACAACTTCTGTTTTATGTAGAAGACCTTATTGTTCTGATTTTACAACACCACACACAATGTACAGTATGTGCCAGACTAGTCATTGGTTCTCCACACCACAATTAATAAATGACGCTAAACATGTATCATTTTGTATCTCAAGCCTGATGTCAGACAGTTTGGACTCTCACTATTGCTCTAAAACAGGGGTTTGACACCCCTACTCTAAGCTATACACTTTGAAGAACAGCTGGATGATTAGAAGGAACTTTTCACTTTTCCATTTCTGAAAATTGTGAAACAGTGTTTAACAACAACTGCATTAAGTAATATTCGGGACATTGTTGTGGTAACAATAAGGGATTGGTTTAGGATCATGATTTAAAAGCGGAAACGCTTTTAGACTCACAGTTGTCTAACTATAGTGACCTGAGCCATAATACGTTAGCGTTTAGACGTTCTTCCTCATCTTCCTCACCGTCTTCAGTGTCTTGGCAATTGTCAAGTTAGAATATCCATAATAAATATACACAGCTTTGGTCAGTGGAAGTCTGGTGAATTCAGGATCTTTTGCTTGACCCTGTAATAAACGCAAACTTTTCATAATAAGCAGTTATATATCCTAATGCCACAAATATGTTGTTTTGTTTCACTTGGCTGCATACAATCATGTACGACATTTGTAATTGTGATAGTAGATATTCCTATAGAAAAATCTAATTAAAAAGTAAACATTTTTGGAACAAAATGTGTAGAGCCATAATTTAGTTTGCATTCGAATGTCTGAAAGTCTAAAATTATTTATAAAATTTAAAAACATTATTCAAAAACATTTTAAAGTGTAATTAATTATATACAAGATAAATAGTAAAAACGCAAGTCATAATATTACATGTTGAGAGAAGACGGGACAAAGTAATCAAGTAAATAGATGGCACAGGTGCAGGGGAACTTGTGTCGTGAGAGGGACATGGTTTATGACTGCACGCACAGGCTATAGATTTTCAATGTTTTCTACAATAAACCAGTTCAAATGAGCAGACAATATACATATACAGACAATGAGCCCACACACACATGCGCACACACACATTCATGCACGAACACACACACACACATGCTCAGGTGTGTTGCCAGCAGACAGGTCACACAGCAGGCAGCAGACAGACAGAAATAGCCTTGCCTTCCTGCTGTTCTCATCAATCTGCTCTGTCTGCTCAGTTCGGTGCACAAATCACATCATAAAACTCCGTCCAGTATGTTGTATGTATGTGGGAGAGTATGTCATCAAGTTTTCAATTATAGATATCCATCAGTCTGACACCTATCCTCTTGTTGTTGGAGGCAAAGCAATATTGGTCATGAAGAAAATGTGAATATTCATAACTGATTTAACTTCATCCGGCGTCGTTTACCTGTTGGACCAATTAAAACAGTGTGTAGTTGTCATTAAGCCTTCCACGATAGAAGTTAACAACATGCTCTCAACTTGCAGGTGAAGAGATAATGACTGTTTTGTTGTGTATTTTGTTTTTGTGCTGCAGAGCTGGTTTTGTACAGCTGTGTTTGGAATGAATCGAGAAGCATTTCAAAATGGTTCCATGAGGCAAGTTACGGTGACCTGCTCATTGTGAATCTAACCTGCTCCACCGCTGTGTTCAATCTGCTGTGTCTGTTGCCAAAACTGGTGCCAATGAATGATATTTAAGTATATGTCTGTGGCTGATAAAGATAACTGTTATGCATTGCCTTGTGGGGAAATTTCAGTTTTGCCTCTCAGTAGCTCAGCACTAGCCTATAGACTCCAGCCAGCACAGCACTCAGAACAAAATATGGCAAAAACTCAAATCTGTTTGCTCAGAAAAGGGAAAATTATCCACTGCGTCTTGTTGGAGAGAGAATTAACATTTCCCATGATGATGCAGAGCAGCTTCTAACCCTAAGTCTCACTCCACACAACGACATTTACAATATCCATCCATCCATTTTCTTCCGCTTTAAAGGGCAGCGGAGACGTCCAGCCTTCCCCCTCCACGCACTTCCTCCAGCTCATTTACAAAAGTATTCACAATCAAGGCAGAACAAAAACGGCAAAAAACAAGAGCAAAACTAGCCTGGTCGTACTACACCTTAGTACAAATTACATTTCATACTAAGGTCTGGATTTGCTAAATTGAGCTCTGTTTACAGGTGGGAGGGGTTAACTCCTTTTGCAGATTGAAACGATTGGATCTGAGTTTACCGTGACGTCTGTTGTTAGCATTTAGCCTTTAGCCTAGCCATCTCCTTTGCTGCTAACGGAGCCCGTGGGGAGTAGCGCCACAATCTTGACATTTGCTAAACATTCCTCTTGCTCCTGCTTCAATTTCTTGATAGAACCAGACCAGATTACTTTACTATCGCATTCTTCACCATCGCCAAACTACGACCTGCCCGTTCGGCGCTAACTCTTGACGTCACCGGCACCGACCTACAACACCCGCCTTCCGCGCTCTCTGAGTAGCCGGTCGAAATACGACCGATTGTATTCGCTAACACAGGGACCAGACCCAGACGTTACATGCAGTGAAATGATGATTGAGCGGAGGGTACGGATGGCTATGGCCAGGCTAGAGCAAAACTAGTAGCTCTATGGAATAACTTTTCATTTTGGTGGTTTGTGAACGTAGTGGTTTGCAGACCACTGAAACTTGGGTCATAAACCTCCACCCTCTTGATGCATTGCACACATTTACACATTTTGGCTGATGTATTGTTGAATAATACAATATTATCCCTCTTGTTTCATCTAATTAGACAGCCTATATCCTGCACAATGATATAGGAATTAATTAACGTATAGACAAATCAACGCATGCGATAATGGCAACAACACAGTCCAATTGATTTTCCTCCATAGTGCCTAAACTTCCGTAATATAGCATCAGTTCCAGGAATACTGTAGAGCCATAGTGGGGAACACTCCAACAGGCAGCCGCATGATCTCTGTCTCAGCAAAGCTATTACAAGGTTGAATGGTTTGGAGCACAGTAGGCGATAAGCAGGTGTAGGTACAGAAACTATGTGTGCAATTGCTTTGGTGGACATGCCCGTTTCTGTCAGCCCCTGAATTTCCCCAACTACTCTGCTTGTAGACTTTTTAGACTGTCCCCATTGCAATCCTCTTTTATGGTTTAAATCCAGGGAGGATGTTCTTTCAACACTGGGGAGTAGCTTCACAAATGTGTCACAAATGTGCAGATAATCTCTTTCCGGAAAAGGCTTAGAAATTTAAAGATGACCCCAAAGAGCTGAGAAATGTCAGTCGCATATTCTGACAAATCTGTGCAAGGCAAACTGTCTCTGATCTCTCCCATCTTTTCCATCGGCTACATAGAAAATGCGACCTATTTTAAAGGCAATGTGCAATTAATCAAAAGGCAGCCCCAAACATTAGGAGAGAGAGAAATGTGTGAGTCCCAGTGTGACTCTCAGCCCTCCCCAGTCTGCATTTTTCTCTCTTACTCAGTTCTCCTCCATTGCTTCATTTTTTTCCATCACTCTCAAGTTAAATTCTTATTCACCTACATGAAGCTACTTTTACAAATCAAAAGTGCTGATGTCTTTTCTTACGACTAATGAAGAGAATATAAGTATCTTTCTGTCTGTTTAGTTTAGGCACAAACATGTATCATGCAGAAGGAAATGTAGTATGGTCCTCAATGTGGGGTTCAAAGGACAGGAAATAGGACCCTTGACTTAGTGGTCTATAATTTAAAACAACATTTGTATTACTATCTTTTGAATTGGGAACAGTGTGATAAGTGATTGTTTGCATCAACATTGGTCCACCTCAGTGCACCTCTGTCTTCAGAAGCTTTCACTTTTGTTCAGTGTGAGGTAACAAATTATGAATTCTGTGTTATTAGATTTACAATTTAAAATTATTTTCCTGAAGTTGGCCACAAAATGAATAAGAAGAATAATGCAAATTTCTCTTGTTTGTTTTTTGTGGTGTCATTGGAAACAGTGCACTCATTTGTGGCTAATAAGTCGTTACTAATTGTCTGGAGATTAAATCAATGTCCTCTGCCTGCAACTGCTCCACAGCCTAGCTCTCATTTATCAATGCTCCCAGATAGATGCTGAGAAGAGGGTCTTTTGATCTCATTATTGGGGTGGGACTTGGTCAGACAGTGTCGATACGGCAATCAATGAAAATAAAAAAATGTATATATTTGAGTCAAAGTTCTAATAAGATAAGACCATTTATGGCATAAAATGACAACATTCTGTAGACAATATTATGTGCATTTATTTTTTACTACAAATAGATCACAAGAATAGTGGCATTGAGCAAAGGAAAATAACTAGCCTAAACCTGGTGAGAACATAGTTTTTTTCCTTGGTGTAAACCTCCTGTTTCTCATGTTTGGGATTCTCAGATGTGGTCCGATGAAAGAACAGTTCAATAGATCCAGAAAGATGGCTACAGTGCTGAAGACATCTGTATTTACTATCGAGGGAAAGACAAGTGCTGTTTTCGGTTCAGTCTCCAGATACAGTGCCTTGCGAAATATTCGGCCCCCTTGAACCTTTCAACATTTCGCCACATTTTGGGCTTCAAACATAAAGATATATAAATAAATAAAAATTTCAAGAATCAGCAACAAGTGGGACACATTCGTAAAGTGGAACGAAATGTATTGGATAATTTAAACTTTTTTAACTAATAAAAAACTGAAAAGTGGGGCGTGCAATATTATTCGGCAGGCCCAAACCATGATGCCGCCACCACCATGTTTGACAGTGGGGATGGTGTGTTCAGGGTGATGAGCTGTGTTGTTTTACGCCAAAACATATCGTTTTGCATTGTGGCCAAAAAGTTCGATTTTGGTTTCATCTGACCAGAGCACCTTCTTCCACATGTTTGGTGTGTCTCCCAGGTGGCTTGTGGAAAACTTTAAACAAGATTTTTTATGGATATCTTTGAGAAATGGCTTTCTTCTTGCCACTCTTCCATAAAGGCCAGATTTGTGCAGTGCACGACTGATTGTTGTCCTATGGACAGACTCTCCCACCTCAGCTGTAGTTATCTGCAGTTCATCCAGAGCGATCATGGGCCTCTTGGCTGCATCTCTGATCAGTCTTCTCCTTGTTTGAGATGAAAGTTTGGAGGGATGGCCGGGTCTTGGTACATTTGCAGTGGTCTGATACTCCTTCCATTTCAATATAATTGCTTGCACAGTGCTCCTTGAGATGTTTAAAGCTTGGGAAATCTTTTTGTATCCAAATCCGGCTTTAAACTTCTCCACAACAGTATCTCGGACCTGCCTGGTGTGTTCCTTTGTCTTCATGGTTCTCTCTGCGCTTTAAACAGAACCCTGAGACTATCAAAGAGCAGGTGCATTTTTACGGAGACTTGATTACACACAGGTGCATTCTATTTATCATCATCAGTCATTTAGGACAACATTGGATCATTCAAAGATCCTCACTGAACTTCTGGACTGAGTTTGCTGCACTGAAAGTAAAGGGGCCGAATAATATTGCACGCCCCACTTTTCAGTTTTTTATTTGTTAAAAAAGTTTAAATTATTCAATGAATTTTGTTCCACTTCACGATTGTGTCCCACTTGTTGTTGATTCATGAAAAAAAATTTTTTTTTTTATATCTTTATGTTTGAAGCCTGAAATGTGGCAAAATGTTGAAAGGTTCAAGGGGGACGAATACTTTCGCAAGGCACTGTATCACATGCAATTTATGTATATTATTATACATACATTATGTATGTATAATAATATACATACATCATATATTTTTCTCAAATGAAACACATACAGGCTCATGAAATTGACAGCCTGGAGCTCAGAATCAGACCCTCACGTATTTTAAAATAATGTATAGTGTGCAAATGGGAGATGCATATAGGTTTTAGTATTTTTGTAATCCAATAAATATTATATGTTGATAATCAATTGTTTTTTGGCTGAACATAAAACTTGGTTGTTATTCCTAAACTCCATTCTCCTGCCAAAAATAGATTGGACCCCCACTCATATTCAAAGTACCACAGTTTGAGAATCGTTGGGGCTTATTGGCTACAAGGAGGACCTGCTCCTGAGCTGTCCGACACACTGAGTGCACCGCTGCCTCTGGATCTACCGCTGCAATCTGGGCTCTCATTCAAACTGGACACACTTCATATTAAATGGTCCAATGCCAAAGTCACTATATACACTATTTTTTACACTCAGGCAAATGTAATTATAGTAAGAGTGTGTTCTTAGCTTTGAACTTAATATATTATCATTATCATATGTTTTTTATTATATTTCTTTACTGAAGGGAAAGTCACCTTCATCTTTCAATATGGATTTTCACGATGTGGAAACCTTATAGTTATTGGTTTTCTACCTTTTCTTTGCAAGGCTTTTTATCTGTGCAGGATCTCTACTCATTATATATTACTATAATAATAGATTATTATTTGTTATAATCAAATAACTATTTTGCAAAACATGAAATATTAAGTTATATATATTTCTATTATCTCATTACTTGTCCCACTTCTTATTTCACACATTTTCTGAAAAATATTCCCATTCTTGCAAGTAATTTTCTGCAGATAATGAAAATAGACTTTGGCTTCATTGTGTTCTTGTTATAAATAGTATTGCTGCACAGAGCTGAGGCATTTGCCAAATGTATTAATATTTGAATAATCTAAAAATCTTGTACTCGCCTGTGCAAGTCTGTCCCCCTTGTGTTCTTGCCCAAAGCGAGTCTGTAACCCTTCTTTTTACACACCAAGACTCTGAGAAAACAACAAATATCTATCAGCTAATCATTAACATTTAGACCATATTCAAATTCATATCACGCACCGCTCTGTTTTTCCACTTATTCGTTGTTGATTTAAGAAATGAGGCGGTCTCTAATGGTGTTTCTCATTCCGGGAATGACTTTTATGTATTTTCAAAGACAACCTCTCCATCATCTCTCTGCACTGGACTTTTGCTACGTTAAACAGGAAATTGAACAGCAGGAGTCAGGGTCAGACTAGTACGCATCCATACTCGACACATAAACACACATAGGCATTGCCCTTTATGTCCGCTTCCATACATCATTAATCTGTTATTATGGAGAAGCGGCAGTGTATTAAATTGCCTGGCAGACTGTGTCAGGGGATGCAATCCTATCAGGACTGCAGTAATAAAAAGATACTTAATCTAACTTGTTCCCCATAGTGCAAAAAACATTGTCGAATAACCGTCCTTGTCAAAGCCCGCTCCTCCTACTGTTCAATCGTATAGTGAGAGAGCATTGATTAAGACTTAATCTCCTCCTTTCACTCCCCACAGCCTTTCCAGTAAAGTAATGTTGAGTTACTGCCCAGTAATATTAAAAATGTTTATGACTTTAGCTGTAAAAGAAGTATGCATAACCGGGCTCTGATTGGTTAATTTATGAGGACCTTGGCAGAGCGGAGGAGCTGTGATAGGAGGTGGTGCTAGAACTGCCCTTCGCCTCACAGAATCAGACATGATGAATACGGTCGTGACGGCTGTAACAACCACCCGTCTGTCTGTGTACAAAGTCATACTTGATAAGCTAGAAGAATCACTTACACTCTTTTATTGATGACTGTGAAGGAGAGGAGCCCGTAGGAGAGTCGTTGCTCCTCCAACAGCCAGAGGAGCCGGCTGAGGTGGAGTCAGGGCGTCTCTGCTCAGACTCTGTGAGACTCGGCCCATAGCGACATGGAAACTTTCACACCACAGCATAAACACACATTTATATATGATTGAATTCACTTCTACCGAGTATCCAAAGGTTTTTGAATGATGACAATTGTAATAATTTGTTGACAAGCTGTAGTTCTAAACTTTTGGTTTTTGTGTGTCTCACTTTTTAATTGCATTCCTTGATTCTATGAATGTATGAAAATTAATGTACTTTTATTTTATTGATTAATGTGATAGTATAACATAATATAACAATATAATATATTCTTAATAAAATTTAACTCACAACAGGGTATGAATTAAAACAATCATACCCTGTGGGTTCAATCTGACCCTTCTCCTCGGAGCTTGCTCTCAGGGGTGCACTGGGGCTTCGGGATCTCGGCTGCTCCTTGAACTCCCGGTGGCACGAGCATTAACAAAACACACTTCTTTTTAATGCAACATTGTTCAAGAACATAGTTAGAAACGCTTATGCAATCCAGATGACAGAGGGGTGTCTGTTCTGGACGAGTCTGGTGCAAAACCCTTATATCTCTTTTAATACAACATACACATGACAAAAGCAAGAGAAACACTTCAAAGGAACAGAAATGCACAATAGCAGATGGACAGGAGGAGTGTGTGGTCTTGTGTTGTATTAATATGTTTTAGTATCTGGACTTTAAAAGGTTGTTCCTCAAAAACTAAATTTTTTATCATAGCTTAGAGAAAAACACAGACATATATCATATTTCAAACACAGACATATGAAAGAGATACTGTGGATAAAATGAAAAGAAAAGATTGACAAATACATTTTTGACAAACACTTTTCTTGTTAGGAATCTGTTTGTTAATTTGTCCCTGTCTGTTTGTGATTGCAGGGGACAGTAACCCGTGTCAAACCAACCCCTGTCTCCACGGTGGCAGCTGCCTGCAGGAGGGCGACGGTTATAGCTGCTACTGTCCACAGGGCTTCTCTGGAGAGAGCTGTGAGATTGGTGAGTGTTTCGAGAGCAGGTCAGGCCTCACACGGGCTGCAGCTGTGGCTCACAGACTGGCATATGTCACAGGCAGCAGATGTGCCACCTCTATGAAGCCAGAGGAATGGATGTGGTGATGTGAATCTTTGACACTGTTGGAGCAAAATGTTGGTGCGGCTCAAAGTTTCAGTTAATTGAAAATGATTCCAATACAAAACAGTGCACCTGACTCTGACAGTAGCTGGTTTATTGTTTGATAGTGATTTTGTTGTACAGTGTTCCTTGTCATTTTACTACTGTTACAACATTAAATATAAACAAATATAAACAACTGCTGGAATGAGCGTGACAAAACATAATTCCCATGTAGTGTTTTGTTGAGGACACTACAATGCAAGTATTTTAAATGATTAATTTGTCCACTTAAAGCTGGGGTGCCTGTTTTGTTTCATAAATAATATAGTTTTCCCCAATAGAATAAGTATTGTAAAGGTAAATATTATGAACAAATCAGACAGTCTTTATTACCTCCACCCAGGGGGTAGAGTGATCTCTGGTAAAGGATTTGGATGAAATCCGGAAAATGAGAATAATGGCTCATGGAATGCTTTTGGAGGTGATCTGAATCTGAAACGTTTTTAATGAATGTAACAGCACCTTTAGGCGGAGATCTGCAGTTTACAAGTGATTGTCTAGTTTAATTAACAAACAAAAAAACCCTGTGAGTCACTAGTTTACGCTTTGGGTTGAGAACTCTCACTGAGAGTGAGGGTGGTCCTCTCTGTTTCGAGAAGAGGCTTTTCACATTCATGGATGTGAAAACTAGAACTGTTTTGAAAATAATTCAGAATCTAGTTATAGATATTGTTTCCTAGTTCCATTGTTGCAGTTTGAAGGTTAGGTGGTTTAGGTAAGAGTGTGTATCCAGTGCAATATGGAGTTTAGAAATTCGGGTTGTGGATGGAATGTGAGGTTTTAGACGAGCTGCAAAGTGAATCTGGCATGTGCATATGCTACAGTCAGTGGTGACACTGCAGCCTCTGGAGCCGTGTGCCGCTCATTTCTCCATTCAGCTGTGTGATCGGAAAAATGTGTCTGTCAGAAAGAGAAGGAGAGGAGAAAGGACAGCGCGAGAGGTGGAGCAGCTGATTAAAGCGGCTCAGAGCCACATGTGATGCAGGCAGGAGGCAGCAGAGGAAATGTGCTGCATGTACTTATCGAGGAATATCAAAGTCATGTTTTTCTCCTTCCGAAATAGACTGCAGGAAATGTAGTATAGGTTTAAGCCTCAAGATTCAAGGGAGATTTAAGGCATCAAAGTTTGCTTCATCAAACACCAGATGTTTTTAAATTTAAAAAAGATCTAATCATTGCTGGAGTAAACACAAGATTAGATTTATGATTCAGTGGTCAAAATGATCCACATGGGCTGCAGCAGAGCTCATTATCTCCAGTGTTTGGTGCAGTGTTTTGGTACAGTGTCACATGCACCCGGAATACATATTCAGGATTCTATTTATTCAGGATACATTACCTTTTCTTTTGATTGTATTAAAAAAAGAGGTACAAATGTAAAGAACACATTTTGGTATGTAATCATACAAATTTGGCCAGATATCACAACAAAAGTGAAGCAAACATCACTTTCAGGGATGTGAGCGGTGCCTGTAGGGAGGATGTTCTAATCTTCTAAGGGGACCACTTTCTGGAATCATTTTCATTCATATTAAATTGGCAAAACACATTTGCAAAACATATTTGCTAAACTCAAATAACAGAGCGTAAGCCACTTCGGTTAAAAAGTATGCATACATTGATAAACAAAAATATTTACAGAGAAAATCAACTGGGGCCAGAATACCCAGTACTTTCTTTGCACTTGTGGAAAGTTTGTTTGTGTTTCTGTGCAGTGGGTTGTGGTGCACAGATGCACAGAAACTATTTGTTATATGATGCAAATCTATATTATCCTTTACACAATTTACAAAATTCAAAGTTGTTCTGTACTGCGTTTTAGCTTTATAATTAATCTATAAGGGCATGTCCCACGCTGTCCACCGTCAGACTGCACCTTAAACTGTGGAAAGCCACTTTTAACGGCCTGCTAGTTTTATATGTACTGTAATGTTTTTGTGAATGTATTTTCTCAGTATGTTATCTATTGGGACTACAGATGGAATTAAAGAAGCTACCAGATTTTTTTTTTATGAGTCCATAAAAATGCTTATTAATACATACAAGTTGTATTGTAATCCATAATTTCATTGAAAACTTGAGCTCTTTGATTGAGCTTGTGTATAAATTCAGGCCGTGAAAAGTGCGTGACGCCCACTCTCCTCCAATCACAGAAGGCTACGTCCTCTAGCTTCTACAGCGCTGGTAAACAAGAGCAGAATGGAGGCAGAAAGTGCCTATACCTGTTCTTGCTGTAACTGCAGACACAGCAAAACAGCCCGAACGATGCAACAGTGAGGAAGAGAAGAGGGAACTAAAGCAAAAAAATGATCAGAGAAGAAATCAAGCCCGGGTGAACATAGCTAGCTTACATCGTATCCTCTGGAGGGACCTGTGGTTGCGGACCGCCTCGGACTACATTCGGACGCAAAACTAGCTGTAATCTTTCACTTATATATTGTGTTAGAAGCGTGTTGCTTTTGTACCATTTCATCAGTGATAAGAAGATGCACTAATGCTAATGTTTACATATGTATCAGATCGAAAATAAAACTAGATGGCTCCGTGGGAAGAGAGCGTAGGGGAAATGAGAGACCTGAGAGCGAGTTGAGGGGCGGTGTTAAACGGGTATAGCTCCTTTAAGCTTTTCTGATACAAACTATATTTACATCTACAGAAGTTTGTGAATGTGCACTATCCCTATCAAATAAATAATTAAATAAAAACATAACTAAATACATTTTAAAGCAGGTATTCAGGATTCTGTAACTAAATACATTCTCTCCAACACTGATTATCCTAATATTTCTGATATGCACATTTCTTCTGTTCTTTCTATTTTATGTGACTTTTACCTTGTTTACCCTTGTGCTTTGCTTTACATTGGTAATTATGTTCATATAGGGACAAAGGGCTGTTGAAAAATCGTTTAGGGTCATTACTTATAGAAGAGGCCATAGATCTGGGGTCAAAGGGGTCAAACTGAACCACATGGCTCATTGTGCAATTATCAATAACCTTTAAAGCTGAAATCCCAACCTCATAATATGCAACATTTATCTGTTCTGGTGCATTGATATTATTGGAGATCCATGACCGTCCTGGTGCAGGGTCGCCTCGTACGGTCGACATGGCTCTTTGCTGCTCTCTTTTTCTTTTGTTTTTACTTTTTAACTGTGCATCTGGCTGTTCCTACACCCGTGAGGAACTTATGAACATCCGACCCACCGTTCCCATGGACCTATTGCCTGTTTTCTTGGCATCTGCGGCTGATTTAGTTCATGTTCTAGCCAAAAAAGTGTGGGCCCGTAAAAGGGGAAAGCGAGGAGGCCTGCTCGTGCGTCTTAGGAGGAGAGGAGCGCGCACGGCTCTCCCCGGCATTTTTCTCTCCAACGTACGCTCACTGGGCAATAAGATGGACGAACTCAGCCTGCTCATGAGAAGAAACAAGGACTTCGCCACATCCTGTGCCTCTGCTTCACTGAGACCTGGCTAAATGAGCGGATCCCGGACTGCGCTCTGGAGCTGCAGGGCTTTGGGCTGTTTCGCGCGGATCGCCATTGTGCGCTCTCAGGGAAGAGCAGAGGCGGAGGGCTCTGTTTCTACGTCAATACAAACTGGTGTAACGATGTGACAGTGATCTCCAAGCACTGCTCTCCTGCTCTGGAATATCTTTTCATTCATTGTAAACCATATTACTCCCCGCGGGAAATTGTTTCATTCATTCTTGCCTCTGTTTACATACCGCCATGCGCGGACGCGCGCGAGGCTCAGCGCGCACTCGCAGAGCAAGTACTGTGTATGGAACGCTTATACCCGGACTCTCTGATTATTATCCTGGGGGATTTTAATAAGGGAAACTTGAGCCAGGAATTACCCAAATACAGACAGTTTATCAAATGCCCGACCAGAGAGGAGAACACTCTGGATCACTGTTACACCACCGTGCGCGGAGCTTTTCGCGCTGTTCCCAAGCCAGCCCTCGGCTTCTCAGATCACTCCATGATACATCTGGTTCCTGCTTACAGACAGAGACTAAAGCTCTCGAAACCTGCAGTGAGGAGCTCCAAAGTGTGGTCTGATGAAGCTGTGGAAGAGCTGCGCGCATGCATGGAATCTACAGACTGGGACCTTTTCAGAGCTGCCACAGACAGCTTGGATGAATATACGGACACTGTGACGTCATACATCCACTTCTGTGAGGATAGCATCATTCCAACAAGGACCAGGGTCATCTATAACAACGACAAACCCTGGTTCACTGCTAAACTCCGGCAGCTCAGGAAAGCAAAGGAGTCTGCTTTCAGGGAGGGGGACCGCAGCGGCTACAAAGCAGCTAAATATCAGTTCAGGAAAGAACTGAAAGCAGCCAAGTCCCGGCACAGAGAACGACTACAGGAGCAGTTTGGTAACAACGATACTGCTTCTGTCTGGAGGGGCCTACGGGAGATCACCAACTACAAACCCAAAGCCCCCCCCCTGTGCTGATGACCACAAGCTAGCTGACGATCTGAACTTATTTTTCAGTCGCTTTGATGCTGCCCCTGACACCTCTCCCTCCCCCACCCCCCACTACTCTAACTACTCTAACGACCCACCCATCAGCCCTGCCCCCAGCCTAACAATAGCCGCTAAAGAGATTAAACAACTCTTCCTGAGGCTGCACCCCCGCAAAGCTCCTGGCCCGGACCACGTGTCTCCGGCCACTCTGAGACACTGCGCCAGTGAGCTTACTCCTGTGTTCACGGACATTTTCAACTCCTCTCTGCAGTCCTGCCATGTCCCGGCCTGCTTCAAATCCTCCATCATTGTCCCCGTCCCGAAGAAGCCCAGGATCACAGGACTCAATGACTACAGACCTGTAGCACTTACGTCTGTCGTCATGAAGTCATTTGAACGCCTGGTTCTCTCCCATCTCAAGTCCCTCACCTCCCCCCTCCTGGACCCCCTGCAGTTCGCCTACAGAGCCAACAGATCTGTAGACGACGCCATTAACCTGGCCCTCCACCACATCCTACAGCACCTGGACTCCCCGGGGACCTACGCCAGGGTCCTGTTCGTGGACTTCAGCTCTGCCTTCAACACAATCCTGCCATCCCTGCTCCAGGACAAGCTCTCCCAGCTCAACGTGCCCGATTCCACCTGCAGGTGGATCACTGACTTCCTGACGGACAGGAAGCAGCGAGTGCGTCTGGGGAAGAATGTCTCGGACCCTTGGATTATAAATACAGGAGCCCCACAGGGCTGTGTTCTTTTCCCCTGCTCTTCTCCCTGTACACCAACCACTGCACCTCCAGCCACGACTCCGTGAAGCTGATCAAGTTCGCGGACGACACCACCCTCATTGGACTCATCTCCAACAACGATGAGTCCGCCTACAGGAGGGAGGTGGACCGGCTGGTGTCCTGGTGCAGTGGTAACAACCTGGAGCTGAACGCCCAGAAGACAGTGGAGATGATTGTGGACTTCAGGAAGAGCACTGTCCCCCCGCCCCCACCCTCCGTGATGGACTCCCCCATCACCTCTGTGGAGTCCTTCCGTTTCCTGGGCACCACCATCACCCAGGACCTCAAGTGGGAGCCGACCATCAGCTCCCTCATCAAGAAGGCCCAGCAGAGGATGTACTTCCTGCGGCAGCTCAGGAAAGCCAAGCTGCCTGCACAGATGTTGGTGCAGTTCTACACGGCCATCATCGAGTCCATCCTCACCTCCTCCATCACCGTGTGGTTCGCTGGAGCCACAGTCAGGGACAAACAGAGACTACAGCGCATTGTGCGCTCTGCAGAGGAAGTGATCGGCCGCAGCCTTCCATCGCTGCAGGACCTGTACGTCGCCCGAGCTCGAGGCCGGGCTGGTCGTATCACAGCCGACCCCTCTCACCCTGCACATGGACTATTCCAACCACTCCCCTCAGGCAGGAGGCTGCGGTCCATCAGGACTAGAACCTCCCGCCACAAGAACAGTTTCTTCCCCTCTGCTGTTGGACTCTTGAACACTTCTTAACCTGTCCCCCCGCCCTTTATAAAGTCACTTTACTGCCCATCATACGTCACTTTACTTCACTGTACTGCTGTCACCTTACATTGTGTGCACCATGTGCACTTGTATATTGTAAATAGTAACTGTAACTCTATTTTAAATTTAAATTTATTCTTTAGAAGTGTTTTTTATTCTTATTTTTATTATCTCTTTTTGACTGTTGCACTGAGCCAAAGCAATTTCCAAGTCTGTGACCTCCCGTTACTTACGTTGGCAATAAAAATGATTCTGATTCTGATTCTGATAATAGAAAGACATGATTGGGTGAAGCCGAGCTCTAAGTGAGGGAATGTGTGTAAACAAAACGGCTATATTGATCCACAAAAGAAAGAAAATTATAGACTGTTGCAGACACACACACACACACACACACTTCAAATGTTGTTAATGAAGAATATTGCATTAAATTTACTGTTCTGGCATATTTTCTTGTTTCTTGCTAATTGGATAGTTAGCCTATGACTACGCTTTGAATGACAAATGTAGAAGGCTTGTAGGCCCCTTGGTCACGCCCATGGCAACCAGAATAATTAGTCATAATGAATTTCTTGTTTAGTTTTTGAATGAGGTGGCATGCTTCGTTGTTTCTGTCATTGTTGGAGAATGGTTCGGTGCCAACATTTGGAGGTAAAACTGAACCGGTGCCACAACAGCTGCAGCACCTCGCCTCCAGGATTTTGCCTTTTAGCAGCAATTATTTGGGGTGAGGCGTTTTGGAGAGCTGCATTATTGATGGCCTATAGTTTCTGGTTAATATTATGAGGGCAGGGCACAGAAAGGGGCTGAAGTGTCTGCAATTCTTATCTGTAGTCTCTCTGTGATGACTCTCTCCATGTGTAATGTGCAGTGTCAGAAAGCGTCACATACTGAGGCTCCGTTTGAAAACACCATTGATCATCATCAGCGTTTGTAAAGCTGGGATCCAGCGGTAGAATCACTGATTAATGAGGCAGAGCTCAGACAGCCACAGTGATGGCCATGTGTTCAAACTTCAGTGTGAGATATGTTTGTCTTTCAAACAGCTGGAAATGTTTATGCATGGAATAATATTAAGACTGCAGGGGCGCTAGAAAGAAATGGAGTTACATTACTGATGATACTGGGCGGTGGCTGAATGGATAGCATTCCCTCATCCCAGCAAGGCGAGACTGAGTTTGAAATCCCAGTCGGAACATGGCCTTTCTGAGTTTGCATGTTCTCCCCGTGTCTGCGTAGGTTTCTTCCAGGTGCTCCGGTTTCCCCTACCACTTCCGTCATCACCGTGTGGAGTGATTGCAACAATCTCTGAATTCTGAACCTTGTTAAGCGCTTTGGGTGACCTTAGTCTGTAAAATGCGCTATGTAAATAAACATTACTTACTTACTGATACTAATATGTATTATTTAGATATGTGACCCAGAAGATGCTTTTAATGAAGGTTACTTACTTACTTAAAGTATACTGTGTTAAAGAAGCTATATGTACAAATCTGGCCAAAAGTAGTACTGCAACCCCTCCCACTCTCCCTGACGAATCCAGCTGGATCCATAATAGCTAAATGGACAAGAGTTTTATTAACAACAAATCTATAACCGTCATCTTTTTCACAAAGGAATCCCAGATAGAAATCCTTGTTTTATAAATTTGGTTTTGTCATTAATGATTTGAAAGTCTTAACGAGACCTTTTTTAGACTACTTTACCTGTGAGATTAGCTCCACACAGTGAGCTCTGAAAACTCGGATCACAAACTTTATGATAGGTGAAACAGTGGGACATAAAAATTAAAACAATAACAAGATTTAGGGGCTGTAAATCCAATGTTGAAATTCAAATATCTTGGTTGAACTACTGTTATCAGTTAAAGAAGTATTCAAAAAGAGCATGGTTTATTATAAGGCTTTTGACAGATTAGGGCCATTTATTGATGACTTGACATGAAAATCTTACATATTGCTACTTTAAAGATGTTTGTTGCAAGGATTTCAGTGTCAGTAGTGAGAAGTAGGATATACCATGATCTGAATTGTGACTGTAGTTGAGAATTGTTTTTTAATTCATTCATTCATTTTCATCCCCTTTATTAATCCATTTCTGGGTTAGGGGGTAAACCAGCACTGGACCCACCTACTGCAGGTGCTGGTTTCACAGCAATGACGCGGCCTTGGTCTTTCATCTGGGGTTTCAGGCAAAGTGGGGTTGAGTGTCTTTCCAAACCCATTCCAATAATCCACCAAAGAAACATTGTAATAACCATTTATCGAGTCCTAGAACAGAAAATTCACTTACAGTATTTTCTTTTGGTCGAACCTGGGAAGCTTTAGTTTTTCTCTTGCGTTTGTGTCTTGAGATTTAGCGGCTCAAAGTTAATTCCTCCGCCTGTTGGCTCTATCTGCAGTTTCCTTTGTGCTCTGTTGTGGTTTGTTTTGGAGAAAATGCATTAACCTCTCTCACTGAGGCTCTGTGTTCAGGTCAACAAATCACAATGATTCTAAACAGCGCAGAGTTGGAAAGTGGTTCGGCTTTGACAGCACAGACAGCCCTCAATCAGGAGTGTTCAGGAGTTCAGGAGTTACACAAACACAGCAGAAGGAGCTACTGCTGCAACTGAAAGAAGCAGTGGAACCAGGCTGTGTGCAAACAATGTTGGCTAGCTTTTTACACGGCATCATCATAAAAATCTAATGTTTTTTCTCACGATTAGTTATATTAAATATTTGTTAAGTTTTTACTAAACAGAAAATAATGTGTTGACAAAGAGTTTGAGAAAGAAACTTTATATTTATATTTATATATGAAATTTCTCCACTGTGAGACAAATAAAGGAATATCTTATCTTATCTTATTTAAAGGCGCTATACCCGTTTCTACAATGTTTGAATGTTTAGCACCGCCCCCCAACTCGCTCACAGGCTTCTCATTTCCCCTGCGCTCTCATAACACGGAGCCACCTAGTTTTATTTGTGATCTGATACATATGCTAACATTAGCATTAGCGCAACTTGTAAGCTGTGCAACAATCACTGATGAAATGGTACTAAAGCAACGCACTGCTAACACAATATATAAGTAAAAGAATACCATTAGTTTCGCGTCCGGATGTATTAATTTAAACATTAGAATATATTCTAATATTTAATTATAATTTATTATACAGCTCCTCACAGCAGCAGCACTCCATTGACTTGAATGCAATTCTTCCGATAATTTCTTCTTGATAACAGAACTCTCAAACCAATAATGACCGCAGCCCCAATGCAATCTCGGTTTGTAATTCAGGTGTGTAAAATACTGCTATTACTTTACTATCAGCGCCTGTCACTACATTGTGCAGTTTTTCTGCACACTTGTCTGTGTAGAGAAGCCAACGGAGCTAGCGGAGCTAGCCACGCTCAATAAACAAATACATATAAATCAATCAACACCATTAAACGTTAATCAGACAGTACAGTATACATATACATCCTTAACACACGTGCACGGACGATTTCAGAATTTGCTGTCAACGTTTTCATGACAAAAATACTGTTTTAAAGTGACAAAAAGTGATCGCGAAAAACCCGGAAGTTACCATGAAACAGCTAGCTAGCTTAGCTGTTACCTGCCTAGCACGTCCCGGTGAAACCTTTGGGAGCTAACTATTTTATTTGCAGTCATTAAATACATTTCTAATTATAAGGGCTGTCTAATATTTGTTCAAATATGTATATATTTTTTATTTTAGAATTATATTCGAATTTTGAAGTTGAAGCCCTGGTGTTAAGCAGCGCTGTAGAGGCTAGAGGACGCAGGCTGCTCGCTGCTCGTTCTGTGAGCGGAGGAGAAAGAGCGGCTCAGACTCTACTCAGCACTTTTTACTGCCTGAATTTCATACACAGTGGAATCAATGACCTCAAGTTTTCAATTAAATTATGTATTATGATACAACTTTTGTATGTAGTAAAAAGCATTTTTATGAACTACTTAGAAAAAAAAAATCGGGTATAGCTTCTTTAAAAGCCAGACCTATGATGCTAAGCAAGGCAGGGCCATTTTCAAGGGCCACAAGCATTTTCTTATTGTTAAAATCAGAAAGTACTCAAATTAAGATACTTGTACTCGTATCGGTTTTGAAAAAAGTGGTATCGGTGCATCCCTACAGTACAGACCAGAGTCACAAAGCAGTTTACAATTGTTATTCTTGGGCATTTGTCCTCTCACTCCACACAGAGATGGGAGCGGGGTCGCTAGTATAAGGCGCATGCCAGACCTATTGTACATATTTTTAGTGGTAGGGGAAACCGGAGGGCCAGGAGGAAACCTAGGCAGATACAGGGAGAACATGCAAACTCCACTCAGAAAGGCCCTGGTCCGACCGGGATTCAACCCCAGGACCTTCTTGCTGAGAAGCGAGAGTGCTATCCAGCCACCGTGCCGCCCTGTTTGGCTCATCTTCATCAGTTGTCATCATGCAAGCAGGAAGAAGAGCGACATGCGTGGTAGAGTATCTTCTCCTAATGGGGAGCAAACTTGCCAACACTTTTCAATCTAAAGCCGATGTATTTAGAATTTAAAATGTGCCATTGCCTTACAGTGTTACAAGTAGAGCTTTTTAATCGTTACAAAGAGAAAGAAACACTTTTGATTTTTTAAAATTTCTATATCTTACATCATTTAGTCAGTTTCAGCTGGTGGTGTACCCGTAGAAAGAGGTTGGGAGCACTATTAGTTGTCTTGTACATTATGCGTATGTCATGACATGCATGTCAGAAAGTTCCTGAGCCTGAATCTGCGAGCTTTGCTATGGATTTTGACACATTATTGTCAATTACATATTTGGCAAATATCAGTTATCAGCTACAACAGCAAGACAGTGATGATAAAATATGTCGGCTAGGAAAAAAATCGAATTCACTCTTTACTTTTATTCACTCTCTAGTATGCTTCATTTTATCAGCATCTAAGAGAATGTGTCTGTTCACTCAATCGTTTTAGTTGATTTTATACTGCCTCTGTTTACATTGAAATAGGAATGACTTTGTGATTGATTTATTGATGCAACGCAGAAAGCACATGGATGCTCAGTGAAGTATTCCTATATGTGAAATTTTTTCCATTTACATCAACTGCAAAGTTACAAAGTATGAACTGCGAGGACATTGGCAAACTCTGCGTTTCAAACATTTATTGCTGTACCCTCTACATTACTATGTTTTTTTCACATCGACAGTTCATTTCATTTTATTGCCAGCACATAGCCACACACACAGTTTGATGTACATCCCTTTGAACATCCTTGGTCCAACTTTGCTGAATAAATTGAAAAACATAGTTGCCTAGACACACCGCAATGTCCTTACAGATGGTAGAATGATATAATCTTGAGTTCCTTCTCTATCAATGTATCAAAATGTTATTTTCTATACAAACCTATTTCCCATATACACTATCTCATCTCTGACTGTCAAAGATCTTGAGAAAACCTACATTAACATAACTCTGTGTTGTCGAGATTATTCTGTAAACATTCTACTTTTAATGTCCTGGCGTCTTCTTGTTTCCTCTTCTACCCTTAACCTCTCTTCGTCTCTTGTCTCCTCCTGCTGCTCAGGGCCTCTTCCTCACCATTCCGCGTCACCAATGCATTTATTATTAGAAAAATGGTCTCCGTACTCATGCATGAACGTATTCAAGCTCACACGCATCCTCACCTGCACGCTCCCGTCTTATTGTTGTTGTCACATAAACCTTACCCTCACCCCCGCTGTATGAAAGCTACATTTCCAATGGCTATGTTTACATGTGAGGCAGGAAAACTGGCATTGACCAATTTGAAATGATGTAATCCCAGGCACGTCAATTTCAGTGTCGTAGTCAGATTCATCCAAATGGTGTGAGCGCGTCTGGTGATGACTGTTTGCTTGAATGTTTGCCTTATGTAAACCACCCAATCCAATTTATCAGATGCAATTAAGTGGTGGCATGGTGGCTGACTGCAGCACTCACGCTTCATAGCAAGAAGGCGGGCTCTATTCCCGTGTTGGCCTGGACCTTTATGAGTTTGCATGCTTCTCCCGGTCTTTGAATGGGTTTCACCGGGTGCTACTTTTTCCCCCACCGCCCAAACCACGCGCCATGGAGCAGGTAAAATCCTCCAGCTCCAGTAGACCTGACTAAGAGCATGACTGGACATGGGCCCCCGGGTGCTGCACTGCGGTGACCAGCAGTGGCTCCTGACAGGTCTTGCGAGTGGCATTGCAGCATGGGTCAAATGCAGAGAAAAAATCTACTTTGACTGAACCTTACCTTAGTTTGTTCCAATACCACACAAAATTCCGGTCATACTTTGAATTTAATGAATCAATCTATTTAAGTGCAATGGATAAGAAACAGCCAAACTACTGTTAAACTTGGACAAGCTCTCACTAGTTTTAAAGGTAACAGTGGACTTTATCTATCCCCATAGGCAATTCATCCACTGCATTTGACCCATCCTGATCCATCTTGGGCGTCTTGTCAGTAGCAGTGGTCGTCGTAGTAACAGCGCCCGGGAACCCATCTCCAAATGTTGATGCTCGGCTTGGTCAGCACCACCGGAGCTGGAGAATTTAACCTATTTTACATGTTTTTAGTTTGGTTGGGAAAAAAACAGAGCACTCTGAGAAAACCTACGTAGGTACGGGGAGAACATGCAAACTCCATTCAGAAAAACCACTCAGCCGCCCCCAGATCTATATGCTGTTTTTAATAAATATTGTATGCCTATAGGTTCTTTCCTCCTGTCACTCAAGCATACACCAGGCTTCACTCATATCTTATACTATGATCCTTAAACATTTATGAAGTCCAGGCTATTAATATGAAGAGCTCAACACATCCACTAGTGTTCACACCTGAGCAATGAGGTCAGATAGGACAGCGGAAATGGCCCAGAACAGAATAAATGTGCACTTTATTACGCATCCTTACGCCCTGCTGTTATGTGCCAAATAAATGGAAGTGGTTGGACGTCAAGGTCAACAAATAGCCAGGTGTTAGCAGTATTGTGAAAGTGAAGTATGGAATTATAGCTTTTGTGCTCGAGTTTGAGAGAGAGAGAGAGAGAGAAAGAGAGAGAGAGAGGAGACTATAGAGAGTTCAGAAGAAGACAGATGGAAAGGGCCGGCGCTGCTCCCCTCAGGACGCCCATTTATTCCTTCATTAATGCTGGAATGGATTCATGCGCTTGGCTTCCAATCGTCAAACCCTCCACAGTTAGGTCAATATGTTGTGGAGTTTTAGAGCTTTTTCACTCTCACAGACGCCCCCGTCCCTCGAGCTCTTGCTTTTACCTCCACTCTGAGCTTTGGTTGGCCATGGAATAACTGGCAGTCATATTTATTCACCTTTTTAGAAATGTAAATTCTTGAAAGTGGTAATTTGTGCACAATGTTGTCAAAGCTCTTCTGAACAACAGAGAAAGATGTGCAGTGGAGATGGGCCAGTAAAGCACTTTTAATTTGAAATAATGAATTTTAGATCAAAGCTAGAGTACCTATCTTTTTTCTTGATACATGACACCTTTTGTAAGTAAGTAAGTAATCTTTATTTATATACCGCATTTCACAGACCAGAGTCACAAAGCAGTTTACAATTGTTATTTTTGGGCATTTGTTTCTCACTCCACACAGAGATGGGAGCGGGGCCAGTGCAGGAGGCGCATGCACAGTCCTATTGAACATGTTTTTAGTGGTAGGGGAAACCTACGCAGACACGGGGAGAACATGCAAATTCCACTCAGAAAGGCCCTGGTCCGACTGGGATCCAAACCCAGGACCTTCTTGCTGTGAGGCGATAGTGCTATCCACTCAGCCAACGTGCCGCCCAGTCTGTATCAAAATACTGTAAATAGTCTTGTAAAAGTACTACAACATGCTGTCTTTATCTTATTAGATTTTTCATTTTCATTTTTTTACTTCAGTCACTACTTTACGTGCTGGGCCAAGTGCTGGGCCAAGTGCTGATTGGTTAAGTAAGGGTGGTCTTCTGTTTTTCACGTTTCTGTCTGAAAAAGCTGATTAGAGGCTGTCATGTCTGGTTTGAGATAAAGTAACTAGTTACACACATTTTATTCAATCGTCCCATTTTTATCGTGGATTGTGTATGTATGTATTTTTTTTTTTATATGGGTACAGAAGCGACAATAGACATTTTCATTTAGCATCTGGTACTCCTGTTTCAAGTCAGTGGGAAGAGCCGCCAGAGACTGAGTCAACGGTTTCAAAATAGTCATAATTTTGAACTTGAAATTTGTATTATTTTCAAGTTTTTTGAGTGAACATTTTTGTTTGATTACATCCTAGATCCAATTACACCCTAGATCCAACATCCCAATGAGAACTACCACAGTGTGACAGGGACAGAACAACAAATGACTCAGCGCAGTGACTTGACAACGTGCCTGTCAGAGCCCTAATCTCTGTGTGACTGATGGACACCATTCTTCTGTGTGGTGAAGCTCCATAATCCACCTGATTGGCTGCCTAGTCCATCCTCATGCACACGCACGCACACACACACTCACACCTCATTAATTCATACACAGGCGCTGACTGGAGCCTTCAATCAGCATTATGATTGGCCCGCATCCCCCCCCCCCCCCCCCCCCCACACGGCATGCCAGATTGCAGAGCAACTAGAAAGCAGCCTTTTCTGTGAAAGAAATATTCATGGAAATCAAGATGTTCTTCCCGGATAGAAATGAATGTTCTGTCCCATGAACATTGTGTGTTAAGTGATCGGTTTCAATAGATTGGAGCAAAAATGAAAACAATGAGAGGCTATAAAGTTTGTTGTTCAAGTTTCTGTGGTTTCAGTGCATTGTCCTGGTCCAAATGATAGATTCATAAGTTTCTTCAAATTCATTTAAGGCAAACATCAGAAAACAGTTTTAACATTTAACACATTTTCCTTTGTTTTAATTCTCTGGTTAACCGCTCAAATAATCGACTTGAACAGCACAATCTCCCCAATTCCAATCAGCATGAACACTCCACTCCAAACTTTATCGACAATGAGAAACAAAGGGCGTCCAACTGCGCAGTGGAATTAGAATGAGGAGGTTTTAGCGCAGCATATTTCAGAGCCCTATCTTCTCTCTATGGCACTAACACACCTGCAGATTAATGAGCTTTCCAAACCTGTCTGTTGCCCATGCACGCCCCATATTCACCATTCCCATCTCATACACACGCAGTGACAGGCCACAATGACACGGCCACCCCCAGACACCACGTCTTTACAACCTCTGGTTTGTAATTGACTTGTCAGCTCAAGTGCAGTCAATACATATGCACGGCTCGTATGTGTTGCTGTGCTGTTGGATGGATATAGGAACAGCGACGGTGTGTACTCACCATGACCGGAATTAAGTGAGGCAGCTGGGCATGTCGAAAAGCAGCACAAATTGGTTTTCTGTGAAGTTTGTAACTGTAGCAAACGTTGAGGGAAGTAACAAGCAAGAGTTTGTACGTCCAGGAGTGTATTTTAAGATAGCAATGTTGAAGACTGTTTATGTAATGTACTATGATCATGTTATTATATTACCTCACTATTCACTCTACATTACCCTTATTTAAATGAATGTCATAGCTTATATAAAAATCCCTCACTTCAGGGATAGGCTTTAAAAAATAAACCCCATGATGCAAGAATATTGAAAGTGTTTCCATTTGGTGACCGACAGCTCAGGACCAACTCCTGTCAGGACTATGTCAAACAAATATATGTATATTGAAGAGAAGTGAAAAAGAATAGTGGTAACTGCAGAAACCAGGAGAAATGATGATAGATGTTATGAATACTTATTTTGAGTAGTTGTCATAGTGTGTTACATAGTTATCTGGGCACTCTCTCTGGTTTCAAACTGTTCACCCCGTTCTATTATGCAAAATAATGTAAATATTGCTCATATCATTTGTGTTTGTTTTTGTTGGAATCAATTGCAAATCTTGTGTTTATTTATGTTTATTTATTGACACGTTTGGCTAACTGTTTCTGAGCTCTTCGCACTGACTGGTGGGCGATAAGACTGAGCAGAGCTGTAATAGATGTCTGGGAACGCTTTTGAACTGTGTTGTAATAATAGACTCAGGTGGGAATCAGTCTTCTGGGCGGGTCTATGAACACGAAACACTAATGGAGTGGGATTTGACCATTTGAAGGCTAATGTTCTTGCACAGATCAAAAAATAAAAATCCTCTCCATCATAAATTAAACAGGATCCAGAATATTCATGACAGAGATCCAAATATGTTCACAACTCCTTGTTTCCATATTCTAAAATAGAAAGCTGCTCAAAAACACAACTGTTGTTTTTATATATTTTGACAGACCCAAA
This sequence comes from Knipowitschia caucasica, assembly GCA_964034765.1. NCBI lineage: Eukaryota > Metazoa > Chordata > Actinopteri > Gobiiformes > Gobiidae > Knipowitschia > Knipowitschia caucasica. Next base: position 27,507,547 of record OZ035824.1, read on the forward strand.
GAAAGAAATTGAACGAATCTTGATGAACTTACCTCATCCTTGTGCCTGAAATAGCACAAGAGGCTGAGAAAGGCTGTCATTTCACCCTCAGAGGATGTGCTCCACTTATCGTGCGTTATTGTCTTGAGTGCCCCATGAAGTATTACAAGGATGTGGATATGACAAAAAGATTCCTGTATTGAGTCATTTATGCATTTCGTTCTTACACACTTTCTTTTCAGTTATTTTAAAGTTGTCAGTGGTCACATTTGTCAGCCCCAATAGCTCTAAGTGGTAGTTAACAACCCAATGCCCTATAGGGACATCTTAACATGACTCAAAGGAATTAACCCACTAGCACCTGTACCAGCAATAAGAACAGAAGAGAGAGGGGTAGAGATGCCAAGTTGAGATATCCTCTGGGGTGTGAGAGAAGAATCGGAAGTGTCTAATGAAGTATGGGCGGCAGAGTGGGAAATGGCTGCACAGGAAGCATGAAATGAAAAAGAAAGACAGTAAAATCCAAGTTGAGTATATCTATTAATACCAGTGCTCGGTCTCGTCTGCATTAGCTGTCATGTAAAAAAAAAAAAAAAAACTTCCACGTCTCTGGCCTTCTGCGATTCTACAGAAATAAACTGGGTTGCACTGTGGCAGCTTGCTCGGCTTCCCTTGGCCACTGCACCCACCACCCTTTTTCCTCTCTTTCCTCCTACACATAACACATAACACAGAAGATGCGACCAGCCAATGAGCATCCTGCACCCATGCCATGCGTCACGTAGACTGTCAGAAGTGAAGGTTATTGGAGCGATGCGAGATGTTGTGACATCTTACCTCATTACATTTCCCCCCGGCTGTTCTGAATGTTGCAGCAGCCCCTGTCAACCCAAGCAAAGACCTGTCCAAGACACAATGTGGGCGCACTTTCTCATCGCCTTTTTCACGCAAATTAACGTCATCGCTCTGCTCTTTTATTATCTATGCATCTCTGTAATTTTGGGTTAAAGAAGAGGGTTTGGGGACATTCCACATGAGATTTGGCTGAAACTGGCTCTTTGTACATCCTCCAGGCTTCCAAATATAATTGCGTTCGGGGGTTGTACATCGTAAAATCTTGGCAGCCAAAAAAATGAACATAGACTTTTTTATCTCTATCAAAGGCAGAATTCAAGCGTTTTCCTCTCGATACGATTCTACTGTTTGGATCCGAGATGCAGCGAGTCCTTATGAGACTACTGCGGCAGATCCAGTCACACTTTATAGCTTGGTTTGTTTCTGCTAAACACAGTTGAAGGCGGAAACAATACTGGTTCAAGTACGGCATCATACATTTGTAGAGGTGAGTGGCCTTCTGGGAAAAAAACTATTTTTGTGTAAGGTTTGGTTGAAAACGTTTGTGAAAATGTGCCTCTGAAAATGGAATGATAAAAACCCTCTTTTCTTGGCCATCCTTTTTGTGGATTTTACTTGTATTGAAGTGGGAAAAGAACTGACACTGCTCTATCACAACTTTTAAGCTCTTTAAGCCAACCAATCAACATGAGTGTCTTTATAGAAAATAATAGCTCCTATGTGACACTAATATTGATTTTGCTCTGTAACTTTTGCACTAAAAGTCAATAAGCACATTTCCTGAAATGTCAAACCTTTCCCTTTGGATACCAGGACCGATATTGACTCTGGAAACTGCTGCTCTGAAATCGCTGTGCCATGTGATCCATTAACTTTTTGTCCCTTTGGACCGTTATTGTACCCATATGTCATCATCAAAAACACCACATTAGCTTCAAGTCATTGTGCTTTATTTTGCTTTTCTGCACATTTTCACACTGCATTTGTCACAGGGAGCTTTGAAAAGATTAACACGCTTTGCAATGTTCTTTGAGACTGCTTTGGCTTTAAGATAAAAAGTGCTAAAGAAAGACATTTTGTACTTTTGTGCTTGCTTCATCTGAGCTGCTGGAACACCTGGAGTTGTTTTCCCATTATAGAAAGCAAACTCATCAAAATGTAAAGCAGGTTCTATGTTTCACACTAAATGGCTGCATTAGTGCCGTCTTTGAACATGCTCTCACTCAGCTCAGTTTTAGCTTTTCAGACTTCATGAGCGAAGTCTGAAAAGTAGAAATTGTTGTATTTTGTCATCTTGCAACAACAAACAAGATTAATTTTCTCTATGTCACTTTGCCTTTGGGCTGGGGAACTTTGTAGATCTTTTTTATGAACCATAAGCCTGCACTCCACAAATCAAAGTGAAAATCGAAAACAGTTTAATGGGAAGCCCTTAGCAGATTCTACAGGCTGTGGCTTCATTTTGTTCCTTTGGGGATAAACATGTCATACAGTTGATCTCTTTTCATTTATGTCTCCTCCTCTGCTCACCTTTGTCACATAAACTTGAGCATTTCAGTGTTTTTGTCTAAACAAACAAGAAGAAATGTCTCATCCATGAAGAATGAGCACAGCCTGAGGCAGTTGGCAGATGTTGTCTCAAGATGGCAAAGAATAACTTGAATAAAAGGAGATTACACAGGTTGAAAGTTGATTATACCTGTTACACAGATAAATGGCTCTTTTGTGTACAATTCTCCATAGCCTCGCACCAAAGTACGTATGTGACATGTTAGTGACACATGAACCAACTCTGAGGAGCACAGGAACTGGCCTCCTGCTGGGACTCGGATGAGCACAGGGACTGGCCCCCTACTGGGACGATGAGGGCGCTGGGACTGGCCATTTGACAGAGCGGAAGTTGGCTGAATGTACAAAATTAGTCACATGTCCATTTTTGTGCCATGCTCACAAATAAATGTTGTTTTAGTCAAACAAAGTCAATGACAGAATTGAGGAGGTTCATAGCTTTTTAATGAGGTATAGCATTTCTGTATTGGCGGTAATGAAGTTGGCTGGATGACACTGAATATATGCTTATGCTAATTTGGTGTTAGCAAAGCAGAGGGCCACAGAAAATGAGGCCGCAATTGCCCCCGGACTTTAAATTGGACATGCCTGAGATAAATGCAAGCAAATATGTGAATGGAGCTTACACACAATCCTCACCTGCCAACTGGAAATGCGGACTGAAACAACACACATCACGCCTCGGGGGACCAAAACCTCCTGACCATTTTCATACCTCCTGCTGCTTGTGATACCTCTTCAAGTATTCAAATGAAATAACATGGTTCATTGAGTTGGAATGCTGTTTGAATGTGCAACACCCCAAACAGAAATGATCCATCTTTGAAGAAGGCCTTTGAAATGTCTGTGCCCCCCAGCGTCCTCAAGACGTCAATTATCTGAGGTCTCGCACAATGAAAAATGACAAACCCAAAACGACTTTGGTACCAAAACTTTTTAAATTCAAAGCCTCCTTTTTACCACATCATGTCAATTTAATTTTTACATAATTTTGCCTGTGGTTTGGAGGCAGTGAGGACGGCGTAAAATGGCTAATTATCACATGTTCATGTTGCCAGTGCTCTCACTTAAAGATTGAAAGGTTTTTACTCCTCGTTCATAACATTACAATTTTTATGAAGAATTCCACTTTGATATTATATTATAATGCAGTTGACTGTAGTGTAATTGTACTAATTGATTGGTAGTCCATTTAGATTTTCAACTACTCTTCTTTATACAATCTATTTTCAGTATTTTTACCAGTTTCAAAACATTTTCGGGTATTTAAACGTTTGACAGCCCTACTTGAATCTATATAAAATTCTGTAGATGTAAAACCTTGCAAGATTGAATCAGCACTAGTAATTATGCGTTTGTTCTATAAGCCTGGTTCAGTTTCTTATGCCTCTGTACAATAGGTCTGACGCAATTATAATTTTATTTAATTAGCTCTATTGTGCGGACGGTTTACAAATGTTTTTTAGATTGAGATTGCATCAGTAGGATGTAGTCACCAGATATTCCTCTTCGTACCCCTGCCTCACGCCCCGGTTCTGTCCACGGTGCCAGCTCTGGGTGGCATTTACCAGTTCAAAGGTTGTCCATGTAATTGATCGCCCTGCTGTTTGATCTGTACGTCTGGCATTTAGTCTACACACAGAGATCCAGATTTTCTACGCCTCCCTCCAGCGCTCATGTGGAATAAGCTTATTTACCAGCAATAATGAGAAAAATCTTCGCTCACCTTTTAGCCCTTGTCATTGAACATGTTCTTGGTCATGACGCTCTACTTTGAATCTGCAATTGTTTCGCTATTTACAATTATGTCCCCATTTGCTTTATTCTTTTTGGTTTAGTTTGCTCATTAAATCCTTTCTCTCTAAGCTTCTCACTCTCATTGTCTTGTCTCCTTTCGTCTTCCCACTTAATAAAGCTCTTTTTGTTAAGACTTTTCCCAATTTTCCCACACAATTACTCCTGAGACATCTTCCTCACCTCAATGCAATTATTATATTGTCCCTGCCTGCATGTTGTATTTAGTTTTTGCAATATTTGACAGGGAGATTGCAGTAGCCAAATGGTTTTGATGGTCAGTATGATTATTTTTGACTCATCGGGAATATGTAGTAGTAGACACTGAAGGTTGCTAATTACTATGCAGCTTCTTAAGTTGTTGCTATTTTTATGACAAAGCACAAATGCCAAGTAAAAATATCTGCGGCTTGTCTGCTATGACATTTTTTACTGTTTGTTGTGGTGACAGTGAGGAAAATTAGATGGGACATTGATAAACAAAAAGCGTGTTTTATTGTTATGAGTTTGCAGTTGAAAGATATCAGCTAAAGACTGTGGGGTGTAGGTCCAAGTTAAAATAGTGTGTGACTTTCAGTTCTATAACATATGTGCATGATGAATCAGTTTTCTAAAAAATACAAACAATGATATATGTGAGTCGTCACCCCGTGCTCGCATAGGTTTCCTCCGGGTGCTCCGATTTCCACTACCACTTTAAACATATGCAATAGTTCAGGGTGAATGAGTGTGTGTTTGTGAGTGCAACTGTAGGACAACAAATCCATGTGAGCCCCAGGGTACAATGCAGTGTATTTAATTATTGTCAGTGTGTTTGTGCTGTTTTAATGTAACAATTGAGACAAAACAACAGTAAGGTCATCGCTGTATCACAAGTGGCTAGGTCATACAACTATCAGGACATTTAAACATAGTGTTATAAGGTAAACAAGCTACTGCACATTTCATGAACATGGCCAAACATATTAACATGGGAAACACAACAGAGGAAAGCTGTCACTTGCTCAGTTAATAATGCATGGCTTGTTGAGTAATACAGCTGAAATGGGCATCGTTTTATTGCTGCTGCACCACTATTATCATTTACAATGGATCTTTTTTAACAAATGCCAGAGCTTTTGGCTGAAAAATCAATTTCTCTCTCCAAGCCTCTATTATCATGGGTGTTGACTCTGCTGGACTGTTCTTGGCTGAACTCAAAGCATTAAGAACTGTGTGAAATGCCCAATATCAGGAGTAGCACTTTGTTTAGTTTTTACCGTTTTGGCTGTGACAAGTATTAAAAGTATAAATCCAACCCTTAAACCTGGACAATACCCTGGAGTGAAACTTTGAATGAGAAAGGAGAGGGCCACAGTTGATGACGTGCATGTTTGACGGGGTGTCTGGGATATCTGGTCTGACGGATAACCCCAAAAGGCCTATTGGGAGAGGTTGACCCCGAGCCTATAGTGCCCGTTGTCCCATTTGTGTTTGCTGTCTGGGTCCCTCTCTGCATCTCTCTATCACTTCCTCTGTCCCTCCTCAATTATTCATGCAACACTTTTCCACTCATGCCTCAAGCAGACAGATTCACGCAGCAGACACCTCCCTCTCTGGGCCTGGACATTCTCCCCCACATAAATCTCTTTATCTTCAGACGTCCCAGTGCACTACAAATATTTCAGTCGGACATAGCACCCGACCTGTCCGATTGAGATATGCACAGAGGCATATTTAGGCTTCAGCACTAACTAAGGCATAATTTTAATCTTGTGTTGCGTGCTTCTCATTCCTACTGCTCTGTAACTTGTGATGCAACACCGGCATTTCCCTATGTGGGACAAATAAAGGATCTATTCGTCTTAATAAAACCGAGTAGGGATCCTGTAAAATCACAAAATAATGTAAACTATGCATTATCAATCTAGTTGTTCACTCTCAAAACAGTTTGGTTCAATAGTCTTGAACCAAACTAGTTTCACGCAGATAAGTGAAAAAGAGAGGACCATGTTCAGTCAGCCCAAAGCATCAAATAGTCACTTGTAGAACTCTTTCTTCCAAAGTTTGGAAAAGTGTGCATGTGGAGAGAAAGATTTGATCCATCGGTCCATAGGAAGCAAGATGACCAATGTCCATAAATGCTAATAAATGTTATTAAATGTCCATAAATGTGCTTAATGTCCTCCTTCATCAAATGTTGATCTCCATGGCTGCGCTCGGGACTAATCGAGGCTTGATTCTGAGGCTCCGTGAAAACAAACAACTGAGCATGCACGCAGAAACGAGAACAAACAAACAATGAATTCATCTTAATAAAACCGAGTAGGGGTTCTTTCAAATCACAAAAGATGTAAACTATGCATAATCAATCTAGTTGTTCACTCTCAAAACAGTTTGGTTCAATAGTCTTCAAAATGTTTTGCTTCTTTCACACAGATGTGAAAAAGAGATGACCACCCTCACTTATAGAACTCTTTATTCCAGGTGCAAAAGTGTGAATGTGTAGAGAAAGATTTGATCCATCGGTCTATAGGAAGCAGGATGACCAATGTCCATAAATGTGCTTAAATGTCCTGATTCATCACTCTCATAACTGCTTCGGCTTAAGTGCACATAATGAAGACAGCTGCATGTATCCCCAGTATGTGAAGCAAATAAAAACCAATATTCTTATGCTCATTTGAAGTGTTTGACTGGGATGCTCATTTCTGTAAATCTGCTCCATGCTCATTATTTGGAATTGTAGAGTTATTTGTAGAGGATTACTAATAATAAACGCACCATCCGCCCAATCTTCCTATAGAAAGTCTACTTTGGCCCGATTTATTCTTTGGTCTGTTGGCTTTGTTTTCTTGTCAAAAAGTTTGCCTCACACAAAATCCTTGGAAAACTCTCCCTTTCTCCCAGTTCTTTCTTAGATCGCCTTTCGCTTGTGTTCCCGGTGTATTTGCGCTCTCATTAGCTCAGATTTGAGTGAGGCAAGGGGGATCAGAGGTCAGCTGGCTGCAGTCCTTCAGTGTCTGTATTAAAAGTCTAATGACGGATCAGGTCTGTGTACCTGCCACGCCGCTTCTGGACTCTTTGGCCTCGTGCGGCTGCGTCTAATGAGAACAGATGTTAGCTGGTATTACACTGGGCTCTCTTTGAGTTTGTTCCTTAGACAGCTGTAGGATCATCTGGCCCTGCTCTGTGTAAGGACTGGCACTTCCCTGTGTACCGCTCACAATTAAAGCATTTGCCCGTTAACTCAAAGGTTATATTCAATGTGTTGTGCCACCGGTGAATGCAGTTGTTGTGTTTGTTGTACAAGGATCTTACTCTATACAGTCTTGTGTGCCCTTGTGTGAATGGAGTCTTCATTTCATTTGAAGTTGTCAACATTGAACTTACTGTATGTACTGTTTTTGCTCATTTGGTTGGAGTCATTTTCTTTATTGTGTAGTGATCCCAGTGTCAGTGAGTACTTATAGATTGTAAGGTTTTGTTGTGTGTTATTCTCCCAGGAGGAACCCAAAGAAGGCTACATTAGAAACTGCTGGTTGAGAGTCTTGTTTGGCTGCAGCTATTCTGATTGGGTCTGAAGTCAATTTTGTTTGCAAACAAGCATTTTGTGAACAGAAAATTGTTTCTGTTTCTCTCTTTACTGGATCAAACACTAGTTGTTGTTTTTTCAGCTGCTGTTGTGAAGGAATGACCAATCAGATTGATGTATTTTCTCTTTGCCTTTTCCCAAAAGCTTACAACCCGCACCCTTAAAGATGGATGTGCAGTTGAACTTAATTCTGAGTGCTACACACATCACTCTGACAAGTTAAGAGTAATGGGTTTCTCTGGAAATGTTAGGCACATAAGCCTCACAATATTGAATGTTGGACAACGGTATCAGGTGTTACGGCTTTCTGTTTGTCAAGACTTTGTCATAAACTTTCTGGAAAATACTTTTAGAACTTCTCTACTGGATTAAAACTGCTGCTTTTTTCTCAACTTTGTTTACTGTGTGTGAAGGAACTCCAGCAAACTCCAAACAACTCTCATAATAATAGATAAATTATGATGGAATTATTTATTGGATTTGTCATGACAAAAAATGGTTCAGTAAAGACTAAAACATTCAAAGCAACAAACCAGTGAGTTGGTGTACAGTAGGGACACATCTGCAGAACTTGAGTTTGACGCGGTCAGTGCCACTGCTGGAGGATCCTATTGTGCATGTTTGTTCTGGATTTGCACAATGCTACACACAATTTGCACAATGCTAAGTACAGTGGGTCCAAAAAGTTGTTCTGACACCAATTGTGCAAGTTCTGACACAAAAAGACGAGGGAGGCCTGTAATTTTCATCATAGGTCTACCTCAACTATGAGAGACAGAATGAGAAAAAGAAAATCACAGTTTGACTTTTAAAGAATTTGTTTGCAAATTATAACGGAAAATAAGTATTTGGTCAATAAGAAAGTTCATCTTAATAGTTTGTAATTGACCCCTTGGCATGAGAGAGCTCAAACGTTGTTTGTAAGTCTTCACAAGGTTATTACACACTGTTTCTGGTATTATGGCCCATTCCTCCATGCAGAGGCCCCTCGTTCGTTGGTGTGTTTGGCATCTTTGTCATGCTGAAAGACCCGGCCACATTTAATCTTCAATGCCCTTGCTGATATACGGAGGTTTTCATTCAAAATCTCAAAATACGTGGCCCCATTCATTCTTTCCTTTACACGGATCAGTCGTCCTGGTCCCTTTGCAGAAAAACAGCCCCAAAGCATGATGTTTCCACCCCAATGCTTCACAGTAGGTATGGTGTCCTTTGACAGCTCTTTAGTCTTGGCCATAGTGGAGTTTGGAGTGTGACTGAGGTTGACAGGTGTCTTTCATGCAGATAACAAGTTCAAACAGGTGCCATTAATACAGCTAACAGGTGGAGGACAGAGGAGCCTCTTAAAGACGGAGTTACAGGTGATTTTCTGAATTTTTCGTAGTTGAGGTATACCTATGATGAAAATTACAGGCCTCCCTCATCTTTTTAAGTGGGAGAACTTGAACTGGACTGGCAAAATACTTTTTTGGCCCACTGTATGTACTTAATTGTGTGACTGAAATAGCTATTGCGGGATTGAGTAATCCATCCATCCGTAAATTTTCTTCCCCTTTGTCCATTTCTGGGTTGGGGTGGGGGGGGGGGGGGGTACAGGCAATCAGCCACCACCCAATTCCCAGAGCACCAGCCCCTGTGATTGAGTAGTAATTTTGTGAATTTGCTTGATTTGCACCCTCATCTAAGCATTGCACTGCATCTGATTCCAAAGTCTTCAGGGGTGTTTTTCTCTACACCGCTGACCACTCACATTGCCTTTGAACCCTCTTTTTACAGCTGGAGCTGTTTGACAAAAATGTATCATTTTAACAAAAACAAAATAACTAGACTCAGAAACATAACAAACTAGCCCAGGACAGGAAGAAGGAGGTTAAACTCATGAGGGCAAGTGGAGACACATTAATGCCAGGGCACACCACTCTGCCGTCTACAGCTCATTCAGGTTGTAAAGTGAAACGAATGGCCCTGAATCTGACCTGCCTGAAAACATTACAATTATGATAAAGTGGTACAGTGTATATCCGTGTGGTGTTTTTCTGTACCGTGTGGCACTATTGTCTGTTATGATGAGAAGTTCATGACCAAATCAGAGCACTGTTTTGACAAAGACTGCGAGGACCAATGACTCGCTCAGATTCGAAAAGAATGCCGCTGCCGCCATAACAGCACCTCCACATGTCGGTGTGCCTTTAGGGAGAGTCAGGTCGACACACGAGCAGGAAACAATAATAATCAATGACTGGACCTGTGGACCAGGTACTTAACAAAACTGGGGGGAAAAACATCTGTAAATGTAATTAACAGCAATGTATCACTGTTTCCCACCATTAAAAATGTAACAGCAGAGTGAGAGATGAACAAAGGGATAGAAATGTTGTGTTATTTCTTTCATCTACTTTGTTCCATGCCAATTTTCAAATACTCCAACTCCATAGAGCCGGCGTTTGACAACGGCCCCCGAAAACACATTACAATTAGCATCAAACGCTCCAGTGCATCCCAAACCACTCACATTTTGAAGTACAATCAATTCAATTTAATTAATAGTTTGTTAAAAAACTTTTCTAATCGCTTCAAAAGTTTGAACTCTAGGGCTTTGCACACTAACGAGCTGATGGCAGGTATAATATAGCTTGTTATAGATTTTTAATAAAAGGTATGAAAAAATATGAATCATTTTGAAATACTTGTCCAGATCAATTATTACTGTATCTAACAAAATGTGTAAAGTACTCGTCTCTGTAATCGGTATCGGCAAATACTTAAATTAAGGTTTTGAAAGAAAGTACTACTTGTAGAGCGCAGACTCCACCTGGAGGTGCAGTTCCATTTGTTTAAAGATACACTCATTCAGACAGTGATTGGCTCACCAAGTTTAATCACTTGGACATTGTTTCCTGATAATGTGAAAATATACTCCCAAAACCTTTCACGTTTCTCACAGACAAAGAAACAAACAAACACTGGTCACACATCTAAAAAATATATATATATATATTTCTCTCTTGAGAGTTCTATCCATGCCGATGTGACATGTAAATTTCTCCTTTGTGAGATAAATAAAGCATATCTTATCTTATCTTATCTTTTAAGCCAAGATCCTTTAGTCGGAACGTTTGGTTGTTTGTAATTTGTGTTTCTTTCTTCTGTGCCACAGACATCGACGACTGCCAGTCCAATCCATGCCAGAATGGTGGGACCTGCATCGACGAGATCAACTCCTTTGTGTGCCTTTGTCTGCCCAGCTACAGCGGAGCCACCTGCGAAAAAGGTAACACTACGGGGCCTTAAAAGCAACCTATTGAGGTAAAGAAATGAACCAGTATAGGAAAATGGTTTGTGGAAAGAGTTATCGACAGAGGGATGAGACACACAAGGTGACAGGGCCAGGTGAAGCCAGCGCTGCCGTGATAAAAGATGGTTACTCAGGGGACAGGATGATACCATTGCAGCACGAGAAGAGGAGAAGTTAATAAGGACGTGTAAGTGGAGTAGGGGAAGGTGCGAGGAGATCGGGAACTGGGATTAGAGAGGAAGACAAGAGGAGAATTCAAGTACAGGCCAAGGAAAGACAAGACTAAAGCAACATTCAAATATGGGACAAAGCCAGGGCATAACCCAGTCTTGAAATGCTAAACTGGGGTTGTGTTTTGTTTCACTCATCAATCTTTGCTGCTATTTTTCTTGAAAGGTTTGCCGTATTAATGTGTTCTACGTGCGTTCTTGTTTTATAATGCAATGGGAATTAATGAATAGTCAGTTTGTCCCTTTGAGAAGGATCTAGAGAAGGACAAACCATACCATAGTCCATTCCATATGCGTCAACTTTGATTCTTCTTATAAGGAACCATGTCCATGTGACAGTTGTACTATTAATTGAGCAACCAATGCAGAAGAAATGTAGAAGTGGTATACTTTCTATAAATAGCTCCACCTACATTTGGTTTGTGGATGCACTGATACAATTTTGTTTTCAGATATCGGTGCCATACTTGGAACATTGTTGATTACATGAAATCAGTGAATTTGATATCCTGAATGAGCTTTTCTATATATGTACTGAGCAGGTTGACTTAGTTTGAGTCATACAAAGTTGTTCAGTGTTAGTTCAAGATAAAACACCTGTTAGTAAGCACAATTGGTATGAGTTATAAGTCAGAGAGATTGTGTACCGCCAAGGCTGCAGATTGTCTCTAAGTCTTAAAAGGCTTTTCCTTCTATTATGTAATCTCATCCTGCAGCAGTTTTGCAGGATCCTACACACACACACGCACGCACACACGCACACACACACACACACACATACACACACGGGTTTGGTTAAAAAGGCTTTTTTCAGTCCCTTCACTAGTATTGGTTCGTATATTGGGTGTCGGCTGATACTGAAAGCCAAAGTATCAGACATGAAAGAATTGGATCGGTCCATCACTAATTTAGTCTTTTAAATTCCACTATTTCTACGGTTTAGCATTTAAAACATGTGCTCACAATATCCAACCTAAAACCATAGGAACTGGATGCATTATTAATGGCACAGGTATACAGTACAAACGGACGTCAGGACTTTCTCATAATCTATTCTAGGTTTACTGTTACAAACTAGCACCAGGATGGATCAGGGTGAAATGGATGAATCAGGACTAAACCCGGACTAGCAGCCAGGACTATACAAAGGGTCTGAGAGAGAGATTACCGAGTGGAGGTGGAGGCTGTCAGACGAAGGCCCAGTGGAATTATGTATTAGGTTTATCTGTACACCTCCGTCCAGCTGCTCTCACCTCATTATGGGAACTCCCCAGTGAGCGCAGGGGCCGAGGAGATGCCTGTTCACAAACTGCACCTTATAGAAAACATGGCCGACGTGTCAGAGCCCACAGCTGCAGTTTATACAGGGCTCGTTGGTTTTCGTGCTTAAGTGCCTTTCACCACCGTTTTAAATATATCCCTAACCACTACAACCCCATCAGAGTGTTTATAGCTTTAAAGAATAAGAGGAAAATATGGATACTGCTGAAGAAAAATATAGATGTCATATGTTAAAGATGATTAGAAACAAAATTGTCAGGTCTAATGTAATTAAAAAATCCCTTATTTATTCTATTGATTTCGAACCTGCATAATACATATTTTTGCATCATATTCATATAGATATAACAAAAAATACAACGGAGAGCCCATAAGACAAGTGATTAAAAGTGAGTACATTATGCAAACTCCAAACAATAAATCTAATAAAACAATGTTAAAGAAAAAGAAAGAAGGATCTATTGGAGGAGAAGACAATGCGATAAAGTGAAGGAGACTGGAGGGTTATATCTGCAGAGAGCTGATTTACAAAGAAAAGCCGGAAGCAAAGAGATTTTTACAGCTCCGATGTGGACTTTGACCTCTTGTCTCCGAAGAGCTGTGCCTTTTGAATATTGTGACTCTGCTCTTTACTGTCTGAATTTTATTAGGTCACAGATTTGGGGACGTTAAGGACAAACCCCCACAGACAAATGGAAAGAGCTGCGGCAAAAGTAAATGTTATAAAACAGTGGGACTTTTGGCAGAGGTTTTGGCAGAGCTCAAGTTGACACAAGGGCATGTTTATACACAACAAAATCAGTGTGTTCAGGTGCACTGGCGCCATTTCAGACTTTGATTTTAGGTTTTAACGTCAGTTTGGCTGCATCGAACACATACCTGTAATTTTATGTTGCCACAAGTTCAGCTTTCAAAATTTACAGAATATGTATATGAATGCTCAGTTGGTAGAGCATTGTAATTTGAGCCTGGAGATTGTGGGTTCAAGCCCATCACGAGTCCTTTTCCACTGACTCCCACTGATAGTCTGCTGTCGTTGTGTCCTTGTGCAAGACACTTAACGCTATATTTGACCGGGAATGTGAAGCCAATCATATGCAATCAATGGGTGAGTTACCAAGCACCTAAAAAGAGCCATGCTGGCCTGTCCACTCTCGCACATCTCCCTGGTTCATGCAGGATTCGGTAACAGAAGGCTCCTGATTGGTTAGTAGTTAGTGCTCATATTTGCATTGATAAAAACATATATCACAAAATATAAACACCAGGATCAGAAAGAGCTCTAAAACATGGATATTTAAAACCCAAAATAGTGAATGTGACACAAACGGTTGCAGTGCTAAAGGAGTTTACTTTGTGATGTAGGTCAATAGGAGCCGGAGAAAAAATGGAGCAAAACCCGTTCCACGAGCACTTCCCTATTGAGCTTCATCTATTTACAGTCTATGGGATATGAGATGTTTGCAACATTTAATAATAATAATAATGCATTGGTTTTATACAGCGCTCTTTTAGACACTCAAAGACGCTTCACATGTCATTATTCTTTCACTCCAAACATGATGGTGCTAAACTACTACTGTAGCCACAGCTGCCCTGGGGCACACTGACAGAAGCGAGGCAACCAGTATGTGCCATCGGCCCCTCTGACCACCACCAACCATTCACACACATACCAGACTCATTCTAGGCAATGGGGGTGAAGTGTCTTGCCCAAGGACACAACGGCAGTTTGGCACTTTACAGCCGCAGCCGCCCCACTGTGGCATCAGGTGTTCCCAGAGGTTAAGTGTCTTGCCAAGGACACAACGACAGCAGACAGCGGGAGTCGATGGTGAAGGTCGGGCTCGAACCCACAACCCTCTGGCTCAAAGGCCAAGGCTCTACCAACTGAGCTACTGTCGCCCTATTTACAAATTCGTTCCCTCTCAGAAGCGGCGAGTATAAAATATTTTTGGGGGAAACAGCAAGGATACAAATTATGTTCTGACGCAAACATGGCCAATCTGGTCTGCACAAACACCATTCTTCTCATAAACAAATATGACATGTTGGCTGACAGAGATACGCACAGTGCATTTAAAACATACACCTTTTATTAACTTTTTTTCTATACCAAAAAATCTAACTCATGTCAGGGTGGTCAGTCATGGTGCAAACATCAAGATGACAAAAATACATAAAGGTTTGAAATGTAAAGTCAGAAGGATTTAGTAAGTAAAGGTAGAAGTTGCTTTGGCGTATGCTCTCTGATTGTCAGAATTTGACATCTTGTATACCATGTCAGATTAGTATGGTTATTAGACCTGCATTCAAACTGGGGTTCATATAATGTTGCCTGAAATGGTCCTTACTTCTTAACCACATGGATGATCTTCCCTTACAGCACTCCTTTCCACCTCATATATTTTACTGGCTGTTTCACGGAGTAACTGTGTTTCTCTCATTTGATATGCACCAGAGCCCCTGTGTCCCGCTGCGTCGCTGCCTTCACGGCTGATTGGGACCAGCAGGTCTGATTGTGTAAATTTAAAGTATCCTTCTTTCTTGTTGCTCTTATGCTACTCTTATCAGCGACAAAGCCTGCGGTGTATTCATTCCACTTATGCCAGTTATTAGTGAGATGTCAAAAGCATGTTATGTGGAATACTCCAGGCTCGTTAGA
>OZ035824.1:27527788-27589618 GCA_964034765.1 Knipowitschia caucasica
TAGCTTCTAGCGGGAGCTACCTTTTGGTCCTACACAGTATACAGAGGAGGCTGCGTTTGTGCTCCCGTTTTTGCTCCGTTTGCATGACAGAGCGCACGGACTAAGACCAGACAGGTACATATTAACTAGTCTAAGGTAAGGTAAGAACATATGTCAGTATGTAAAAACGGTGAACTATTCCTTTAAGCTCAAAGACATACTAGATTATAGCTACACAGATCGTTTCCATCTGCAGTTCGAGTTGTGTTTGGAGCAGCTACAGTATGTCACACTCATTCACACCTATCAATCAATCACATTTTAATTATGAAGCTTTTCTTTCCCTACCACTAAAAACATGCACAATAGGTATGCGTGTAATGAGTGAGTGAATGGTTGGTGTTGGTTGGGGGCTTTGATTCCAGTGTGTTCGCTTCTCGCTTCTGTCATTATCATATCATATATATGAACACTCAACATTGTGAAGCGCTTTGGGTGACCTTGGTCCGTAAAATGCGCTATATACATAAACATTACTTACTATACTGTATATACCGACATTAGTTTTTCTATATTGTCACAAAAATCCTTGGGACAAATGTAGCTGTGTTGTGAATCAATATCATTTTAAAGACCAGAACCAAATCCAGTTTTACAATCCATGTTGTCAGCTCATGGGCAAGTTTCATAATGAAGTGGCCCTCTAAATGTATTAGAGAGATAGTCCTTCAGTAGGTGATACGGACAAAAAGGACAATATATATTTACATCCTCATCATAAATATTACAATCAAATCAAACTATATAACTTTTTTATTCTAATGGCTTGGCCTTCCTGCTACAATAAACTTCCACTGTGTACACGTCTTCAAAGTTTGATTTTTGATCCTTAATGGTGCCGTCCGTGCTTTCGTTCCATTTCCGCTGTCATTCTGTGCCTGATTACAGACCTGCCTCACTCAAGCACGATGCGCTCTGCTGCTGTTTTACTGTAACATCCATTATTGCTAATTGTGAGAATTGCACTATTACCATGTCCCATTAATCAGCTCTGCACTCATAAAAGCTATTAGCAGTTCCCCTAGAACTTCAGCAGATTTCACTGCTCATCAGTGATATAACAGAGACAAAGAAATACTCCGGACATTGTTTAGGATTTTTTCTTGAACTGTATTTTACTCAGATATAATTTGATATGTATAATTGCTTTTGTATCATGGCCCCTCTAAAGTCAATTCATATTTTCAAGTCTTGTTGTTTTTACAATTTGATTATTATTGCAGCTATTCAAACCCTCATCAAAAACATAATACATTTCTTTGCATTTTCTCAGCTTTTTCGTCACTCTGATTTCTGGCCAATAGCAAAGCACCATCCCCATTCAAATCAAGCCAGTTTCATCAGACAAGGATCTAAAGGTGCAGAAATATCACGGGTGGATGTGGATAAACGACCCAATCAGTCAGACGCGAGCACACTTTTATTTCCTAACTGCCTTTCACTAAGACTGCAAGAATATTCATCTTTGCAACGTACCCCCTACTCCGGCCCCAGCGTGACGGAGAGGGAGAGGGGAAGAAAGCAGACATCTTGAGTAATGTCTAAATATTTGAAGAGGTTGATGTGATGTCAGGCTTTGAGTCGCGGTGGCAGCGAGTGGGAAGGCAAATCAGCAGAGACTTTCAGCACTTCATAGCCACAGAAACACGGCTTGTTTTTTATCCTGCCTTTTTGTCTCTTTGTTGTCGTGCCTCTGCCGCCTACTCCTGCACTTAGGGCTTCTTGTCTGTACTTCTTATATCCAACAACTTGTCATAAATGTATAGAATTCTCAAGTGGCAATCACATCCGAGCAAATCCTATTGAGTGTAATGCAATTGCTGCAGACCTCATAATGGTGTGTTTCATTCACATATTAAAGTAAACATAATGGAGTGTTCTTTCTCAGTATGTTTGGTCCTTGAATGCGGTTATTTGATTTGAGATGTAGAACAACAATAAATAAAGATGACTTATTTACTTACTTCCTTTTACCGCTGAGATCTTCTTTTTGGAATTCTGATCGTTTAGATATGTTCATGTTCTTTTTAATCGTTCTATTCCAATAAATAATGGGATTCATAAACTTCAAACATAGACCAATGTATAGGATTAAGACATCAATCCAAATTTTGTTAATAAATAATTTATATATTCACATATTTTAAATAAGTTTTAGAATGGTCTGTGACTGGGTTTTTTCTTTTAACTTGCCAACTTTTTTTAGAATTTCAGTTTTACTCTTTCCTTTGAACACTTGTTTGAATATTAATAAAAGCAGAATTAGGCTTGGGCTCAGAAGAGAGTCCAAAGCAGCGGACCACACAGCCAAAAGGTGTGTGTGTGTTTTACTTATGAAGTCACTGGAGTGCGGCTGGAGGTGACACCCTCCCCAACTCTGCTGTTCCTGTTCCTGCAGATAACAAGGCCTTCTGCCCCTCGCACAGGCCTCAGCTGGACTCTGGACTGGAATCTGAACTGGACTCCCTCCCGGAGCCAACACAATGTGAGGTCTTGCGCTCACTCTGAGCTGACGAACGGCGTGCATATAACGCTCAACTTGAGATATGTGAGGTTTTGGATGTAACCATTACATTCCATTTAATCTTGCTTCTCGAGTAAAAGCTGCAAATTGCTGAGTTAACGCACTGGACTCACAGCAGAGGCTTCACACTTTTAAACATATTGTGCCATTATAAACTGAATCAGACATTTTAGACATTTTATTTCAACATTAATTTCACGGTCTTGTCAAGCTTTCACCAGCGTCTCACTGCTCGTCAGACAAGAAGTACATCCTTGAAGAAGAAAAATCATGCATTATTTTGATTGGCATTCCATGTTTTAGAATGCAAAAAAATATCAGAAGTAGAAAATGTGTGGTGAAATAAAACGGAATTGCAACTCCATATGCTGTTTTTCACAAAGATACATAGATTTTGCCAAATTGATTCAGTTAAATGTTTTCATATATCCACACTTTATAAAGTGGTTCATTGTCAGAGAATCAAACTATTCAAACACAGGAAATGCAATAATAACAAACATATTGGAGCCATTGGTCCATTGGGAGCACGATGACCAATGTCCATAGTTAGTGATGTTTAATATTTATAAGCCATTAATAAATTGTCTTTTTCCATTTTGTTTGAGCAGTGGTGACATGGTCATTATGGTATAGATATGAATCATAATGTATCTTTATTTACAACAGTGCAACCTGAGTGCAACCTTACCAAGAGTCATCCAAATCCATTACACTGCATTAGCTGACACATCAGAAGAAAAACTCATGTGTGCCAATCCCCGTGACAAAAACATGGCAGGTAAAGATAGACATAATGTTCATATTGTCATAGAAACTGAGAATTACATGACTCAAATGTACATTTCAACTCAAAATGAGATGTTTGGGCTAGAAAAGAATATGTCAGTGTATTTATCGCGTGTGCTGGTAATGGTTGTCGTAGAAATCAAAAGTAACGTCTAGCGAACCCTTCTCAACTTTAGTGTTCAAAAGGGGAAATGTTGTGGCCGACGGTACAATCTGCAAAAATCAAACTGTACGGTCATTTATAAGAATCAAAATACAGCCCCTGCTTTTCATGAATATACACTGCCCCATTCAAATAAACGGAGACATTACATTTATTAAATCATCATTGCATCTCACAGTCCACACAGCAATTAAAAAGACCCAACCTCGGGGTAAGACTTCAATAAGAATTATGGCATGAAGAGTGAAGCTCCTACCAACGTTTGGGCTTTTGCATCAACTGCTTTCCTTTATATGTTGTAATTGTACAAAATAAAGTAGAAAATAGGCAGAAGTAAAAAGACATAATGGTGCAGCTTCTCCCTTCATTAGTATTTATTTAGTGTGTGTGTGTTTGTGTATATATGATCATTTGAGACATGTTATATACTTTTAAGTGTCATCCTATAAATGTATTTAGTGCAGATGGAGTAGACGGAAAACTTCACTTGATAATTTATGAAAATGCAGCCGATTAGCGTCATGCGCGAGTTATCCAGAAATATGTAGATCCATGTTCTCTTCTCCACGTCCTATTTTCTGGGATTTGCATGATGTAAACCGTGATGATGTTATTTAGTTTGGTGTAACTAGGATCAGCCCTTTTTGAAATTCAAATTCACAAATCTCTTTCATAAGACGAATGTGCTTTTTATACTGAGTTTGCTATTATTCTGAAGCTACTGAAGTTATGTGGCATTTTCACTCTTTCTGGTTCAACAAAGGACAAGACATGGACTGCGTATAGTATTGAACGACGATTTAAGCAATAGGCTTCTACAATTATTAATAAATAAAGATACAAACCTTTTTGAGATGTGTGTAGTGAGAATATTGTCAAATATTTCCATTAATAGAACCATGGAATAACAAATACGATTACATACATAAAAATTATTTGTACATACTGAACATTTGGCCCATTGAATTCTTAACCCTTTTTATCATATTCTAGCCTCCATTTCAAAGCTCAGCTGCGATATTGCTTTGCCAGCTGGATACTTCATTTTAAATATCACTTTGCATTTGTCAAACAGGGCATCCCATGAATCATGAATTTTAACTACTGCCAACAGACTGGACACCTTCGCTCACTCTTTCCCAAATATTAGCATTGCTCATCGTCGTGTAGGGCTTGAATGCACAGCTCTGAAGGTGCACATTCCTCTGGGTATGACAGCGACATGGCACACCTGCGTGTTTTGAGAATTACTTTTCAAATATACCATTTTGAGAGAGACTGTACTGAGTATTTTATATTATAAAACCGTTTTGTATTGTCAGGAGACCATCTGGAGTGATGACAGTTGTAATAACATAGCCCACATCATTCAGTTGTACATGGCATGTTAAACTTGAAAACAATATGTGTGAAAAACACATATTGTGTGTTTTCTTATTCATTGCAATTTTATGGTTGTTCACAAAAAGTGCATTTTTGTTATTAAGGTTTAACCGAGAGACATGACCCTAGGTTATGTATTAACAATTGCATTCAAAGACTTGGATAAAGAAAAAATACTCCAACTTTATATCATGAAATGGCTTTGTTTGACTTTGCTTTGGCTGGAAGTCAATGTCAAAGGAGGGAATATGTTGTTTGGCTGTAATATCTCCTATCCAGTATTTATATACCTATATAAAGAAACCACATAGCCTGCATTCCTACTGGTTTCAAAATCTAAATGTGCGTGCATGTGATTTAAACATCCAGCTTAGATTAAGGATAGACGGGTAAAATTCTTCTGTAGTTCAACTTACAATGTGAAAATAATTTATGAAAGACTCATTGCAAGCCTATTTGTTATATTGTTGACAATTATGTCAAGCTTGTCACTTGGCATTGTAATTCATATTTTAAATTGAAGTACATAAATATATGATATTTTGAACAATATTCTAATTTTCTGAGTTTCAACTGCAGGCTGTATGGTTATTTTGATATAAGGCAAGATTAAGAAACCCCATGCATGTTAAATATTGCTATGATATAGTGTGAAGGGCTGGAGAACCTGATTTTGCATTAGAATACAGAGGGGCCTTCTCTAATGGACACCTCTCTGGCCAAGCACACGTCCCGGCTGCATACTAAACACAGCCCCATACGACACAATTTGCAATGGCCAATTTACTCGTGTCACTTTAGATTTGAGAGAGAGGAAACTTAAGTCTTTTCTCCAGATCTCCACACCACATTCGAGGAGAAGCCAAGTTGATATGTTAAATCTCAGCCGTCTAGTTTACATAGAAGTGAATATATATGCAGCAAGGAGCAGGGAGAGTGTCTAACAGCATGTATCCCAAGGGAGGTGTTGGAAAGGGGGCAGATCTGACAGCACTATGACAGGGCTTAATTACCAACCGAACTGGAGGATATTTCAAAGGATTGTTGTCATTTCAATAGATTAAAATGCCCTTTCACTGGACTTGGCTGTCTCTCTGCGGGGGCTGTGAATTAAAAGTGGAATCAAAGGCTGCAGAGAGGGAAAGAAGGACAGACAGACGGAGGGATATTTTCAAGAAGTTTGAAAAGTGATTGCTTCAGGACAAGTTGAATGTTATTGTCGCACAGCAAAATAAAATAGGCTTGGAGCCTGGACATGAGAGTTAGAGTTGATGATATCTTACTGTTGGGGTTATTTGAGTGTGAATGGAAAGTTTGTATGTGCTGTCTTAAATGTCTGTGTCTACAAAGAAACAGCATATTAGTATTAGTAATTTTAGTAGAATAGTACTGCATAGTAAGTCATTTTCCTTACTAAACACCCTGCTCTACCTTTTGTTTGTCCCGATAAAACAGTACAAGTAAACTGTTGTGAGCAAATCAGACCTCAAAAGACTTTCTTAATCTTATTATTAAAAATAGTTCAAAATGTGCCTTAAAATACATAAGGAAACTAATACTAGAACCAAACTGTTTTAGAGCCAGGAACTAGATCAGGGGTCTCCATTCTGTAGCTCGGGAGCCACCAGTATCTCGCCACTCCCTTCCAGGTAGCTCGCCAAAGGATTTAGAAATGGACAAATCAAATAAATATACTTAATTTTTCAGATTGTATTATTCATTATCATTATTTATTATTGACAATTCCCTTAATTTATCACTAGTAACAAATATGTGATGATAAATAATGACTGTACCCACTATCAGGCTTATTCACCAGTTTTTTTCCCAGGGTTTGCTTAAAGGAGTAGCTCTCTGCCTTTATCATCTCGGGAAAGTAGCTCTCTGGGTGAAAAAGGTTGGAGACACCTGAATTACATGTCATTGCATGCACAAAGCAATACTGGTGTAGGTTAGGTAGGTACCCCAGTTATGAGAAGGAAGTGTATTAAGGACATCAATACATCGAAGGTGACACCGGAACAGAAAAGAATTTGAAAAGGCAAATGAGCAGCTCTTTTTATTATTTTAAGACAACAATAACTCAAACTAGACCATCCACATGTTAGAGAAATCCCAAACAAATGATCTATCTAGTTCAAACATATGAATATTAATCATGTTAAATGGATGACCCTTCTTTTCAGACACTGAGGGCTGTGAGCATTCTTGGAGGAAGTTCCACGGACACTGTTACCGCTACTTCAGCCGCAGACACACGTGGGAGGACGCGGAGAAGGACTGCAGGGAGCACAGCGGGCACCTGGCCAGTATTCACAGTGCAGCCGAGCAAAACTTCATCAGAGGTAGGATTTGCACGTCATAGAATACATGTATATACATTTAGAGAAAAGGTCTGAGAACCGTCTTGGTCTAAAGTGATTGCAAGAGCCAGAAGTGTCCAATTAATCAGCCTGATATAAAGTGCTAATCAAGCGGAAAAGAGATTGCTGATTTTAGTGCATAAGAGGAAGAAAGGCTCCCAAAGGCTTATACAGAGTGGATGTAAATCTAAGTTGTAAAGGTTGAATAAACTTGACATTTAACTTGTGCGTGTGAATAAAATGCAATCATTTTTAGCACAGGAGACAAAAAAATTAGTTGTCTCTTGTGTTTTTATAGAATAATTGGCTTTAGTAAAGATTAAGTCTTATTAAACTTATTATCATCCTTAAATCTTGTGTCGTGTCTCTGTATTGAGAAGACACACCTTCACACCAAGGCTCGCCTGGTGACAGAGGCTGGTGCAAAGCCCTCTTCTACATCGTTGGCGGACATTTTTTCTGCTCAGCATGAATCGACTTTCATCAGAAAACCCAGGCCCACTGGTCTGTCACATGTGAGACTGAACTCCCCCATATGTGTCTGCAGTTCAGTGGCATTGGTATTCCAGTTCAGCAGGGCATTATTTGAAGCGGTCGTCAGTTTGTGGGGTGTCCCCAAAGAACGTCCACTTCTTTTTATGAGACTTCCAGTACATCTGTGTCTCTGTTGGAACCATAGTCTGTATATAGGGGGGCAAGGCTTACCCGCAAGCTCAATGATGCCCAGTAGAGAAGTGCTCATGAACAAACTCCAACTGATTTTTGAAAAGCAAACTCCTCTAGCTCAGTAATTGTTTGTGTCACACTCACGTTTTGGGCTTTAAAAATCCATGTTTTGGTGCTCTCTCTGATCCTGGAGTTGGATTGACAAATCAGATGCTTTCATTCACTGAGGAGGACAATCTATTAGGCTATTTAAGAAACTATTTAAGCTCTAAGTCTGAGACTTTTATTTTACAGGGACGGAGGCCAAGGGTCTGATGATCAATCGTTAGGTGTCATTTTGATCTCATTGTGTCATCAAGTGTCCACCATGATGAGGGGATATTCAAAGATCAAATATGTTAAAACCAAGATTTTTTGTTCATCTCTGTGTCAGAGAACAGCAAATTGTTTAAACATATTTTAAAACACTTATCTGTTTGACATGTCATTCACCATTCAAACTTGTATAGAGTCCATTTGCAGATTAGGTTCATTGCGAAATGCCTCCTGAACGTTGACTATGTCTGGCTTTTTGTGTATACCATGACTGATCATTGAGAATCTCATGTTGCCCTCTGTTCATTTGCAAGTAACATTATGTGCCCTTTTCCTTCACCATACATCACCACCAAACTGGTCCGGTCACATCTGCCAAGCCACAAATCATCTGCATAATGAAAATAATCTAGTGTTTATCCTCTGAACAGCTGTCTGTCCACTGTGCACCTGCTGCCCCTTCCTTCCTTCTCCTTCCCGCTCCCTGGGACTGCACACCCATCATGCACCATATCATTACCTCCACTGTCAAACACATCTCCTAGTTCCTGCGTCTTCTCTTACCCTGTGATAAATGTGTACTCTTTCTTGCTCTTAAATGCATTTATTATATGTTCTCTTGAGTAAAAGCCATATCCTAAGGTACAATGACATGTGTATCGGTATTTCATACCACAGTAAACTCAGCTGTAGGCGATGATGTGAGCCTCTCTGACACTGCATTTAATATACTGTCATATTACTTCCTCAAATCCAATTTGTTGCGGGAAAAGGTGAGGCTGCTTTGTCGTCGTGAGGTGTAGCTCCATTTGTGCCAAGCGTCAGAAACACTATGAAGGACAAAATACTATTCCCTTTAAATTCTTGTTGATTTGTGCTTAAAAAGATCCTGCTTTCAAGTGGCACAGTGACAAGGATGGGTTGTTACCCGTGTCTTACTGCAGGCTTTCTGTTATCCCTGGACTTAAATGTTTGGCAGTAGATATCCATTTGTCTGTGCCAAAAACATTAGCATGCTAATATCCGTACACATTTTCTTTGGTCGACCGATAAGCTTCCTCTTTTTACCCTCTGGCATTGATCCACTGCCACTTGTGTTTCAATAAGGCCAGCGACAGCAGCACTGTTCTAGCCCCACCTTCTGTCTCTACCAGCTGCCAACCCATCACCATCCATCCAGAGGCCGTCTTTCTTCCGCTGCACAAGCACAGTTTCCCCAAAAGTGTGTTTAATTGCCTTGAAAATGTACGACTCCGCCTCTGCGATGAGGCGACGGCGGCTATTAGGGAGATTAATGGGCCTGTTAATAATGTTAATCAGATAAACCATGATTGAAATTCCCTCACACATATGTGCAAGGAGACATGCACGCTCCACGAGTCGCAGAAAGCCCAGATTATACCCAAAATACTGACACTGAGTGCGTTTCTCAAAGAGGGATCTCATCAGTAGCATCTCCAGCAGAACCAGAGGAAGTCATTACGGCTGTAGCCTGTGTGCTGAGACCTCCGTGCTCCAGTTGTCCAGCCTATTGTTAGAGCCACACACTGTCATATATCCACTAGAAGATAATGAGCTGTTTGCTTGTGTTACGGCCAGAGAGACGCTAATGCTGCATAAGCCTTTCAGGGCTGTTTAAAATGCAAACTGGTTTCTTGTTTGAAAAGATCGCTTAGTTTTACCATATAGTCAAAAACGTAACAGGATTTGATTAATGGACATGAATCAATGACCTTTAACTTGTCAAGGCTGCATCACAAAGTTAGAAAAATATATTTATAATGTGGGAAAACTCAGAACTTTTCAATTGTTCTCATGCAGAGTGGTCACAACAGTTACAACGTTACAGTAAACAAATGTTATTGAGGCATAATATTTATTTTATTGACACGTTTTGCACAGTGATTTTAATTGTATTTGATACATTGTTTCTGTTTGTTTTTGTCTGCAGGCCTGAGCCATGACAATACGTGGATTGGCTTGAATGATCGCACAGTGGAGGATGATTTCCAGTGGACCGACAAAATGGACTTGGTGAAGCACTTCTTTAATTTTATTCATCTTCAGCTCTCAGTTTAATCTGCGTTTACTTATTTTAATCGAGAGAATCTGTGATGTAGAAACGGAGAATGTGGGTGCTTGTTATCTCATCGGGGGTTTTGCGTTTGTGAGAAAGAAATGCATTCATTAATTACTCTTCTATTATGACTCTGAGTGCTCTTTGTTTGGTGCCAGTGAGATTTCTAAGATTATGTTGTATTGTCTTCAGCTATTGACCATGATGATACAAAAGTTCAATTCCAATCACATGGTTCTTTTGCAAAACTATACTTGTAGACTTTACACCATCTAATTTTAATTTTATCAATATTTATTTATCAAAAATGTATTAAATGATCAGCCGGCTTTACGATTTCCTTCTGAGCTGCTCACTTTATATCTGAGGGTGCTCATAGCCACTTCCTAGGAAACTCATTTTTACTGTGAGTAGCGGCAATTTTGCCTCCGGTCATTGCCCAAAGCTCATGACCATAGGGTGAGAACATAGATTGACGTAGGTTAATTGAGAGCGTTGCCTTTCTACTCAATCTTCACCACAACAGTCTAATACAGTGACCGTTGTCACAGATGTCATGATCCATCGCTCTCTCACTCGTAAACAAGACCATGAGACACTTGAACTCCTCCACATGATCTGATCAAGGACCTCTTCACACACCTGGAGAGGGCAAAGCACCTATTTCCAGAACTACTGTCTGACTTACTGTCGGCAATGCGACCACAACAGACATACTGGGCATTTAGTAGAGTAGATAGAGTCAGGACAGTCGAATTGGATAAACTTCAGTATTGGGATGGGCACTATGGCAAAAACATTACATTCTGAGTTATTGTCAACATGATAATCAAGAGAAAATCTTGTTTAAACTTCATCCCCGAAAGACAGAATGTTACAGATCAATTGTTGGAGAATCAAAAAAAATGTGTATTGTTTTTTGAAAACAGAGATGTTTTGCACTTTTTAAAAATCCAGCACGGTAGTTCAGGATTTATTTATAGTTTTGAAATAGTGGAATTCAATTATTGTGCCATAGATAATATTCATATTTATCATATGACTTGGACCGTACGCACGCTCTGATTGGTTGATTTGCGGTCTGATATTTTCCCATCTCGGACCGTTACCATGACAATTGGTCCGAACAGCGCGTATCACATTTTATATCTTTCCTCGGACCGTTACCATGACAATCGGTCCACAGCGCGTATCACACAAAACCAAGTCGGACATGAACATACTTCACAAATATCTCAAAAGCATTGGTAAAGACACAGACGAGAGTCATAAAATAAAACATTTATTAACCTTGCTTGCTCGGTCTGTACAGAGAAATATCAGACCTTGGCCTTTTTGCACAGACCTCGCCACGGCTCGGTCTGTACATTAAGGCCGCGGTCTGATATTTCTCCATACAGACCTTGCGCTCGGTTAATAAGCCGTTAATAATTGTGTATTTTTATCGCAGTTTTTAAAGTTGAACATAAAACCCACTGAGACTAATATATGTTTTTATTTAAAGGTATATAGGATGATTTTCTACTTCCCGGTTGATCCTCAAAACTATTGGTCCTCCCAATTGTCAATTATTAAGGTGATACGTGCTCGTCAAATAAGAGCAGAGAGTTTTGTTCAAAAAGTGGAGAGGGCGGTTCTTTCCTAAAATTTGGGAAAATCCTCCTATATACCTTCAATGTTTTGTATTGTGTTTTGGCAGCAATACGAAAACTGGCGTGAAAACCAACCCGACAACTTCTTTGCTGGAGGAGAAGACTGCGTGGTGATGATCGCTCATGAGAACGGCAAATGGAACGACGTGCCCTGCAACTACAATCTACCCTACGTTTGCAAAAAGGGAACAGGTGAGAGGAGCAGAGTGACAGGATACAGATATATATGGCGACACACACACACACACACACACAAGCACACACAGAAGCACACACACAGACGCTTCTACAAGTGATTAGGATGACTGACAGGTCGAGACAGCACACTCGAGGAAGCATAACTCAAGAGTAGCGCAAAAATGTGTGAGCGAAAACCTAGAAGTTGAAGGTACAAGAGCAAAAGACACAGCGGGGTTTCGGAGCAATTCCAGGAAGTTTTGGGACTTCTTTCAGGTGGACGCAAAAAGGTTGACTTTATGGAGAGGTAAAAGAACATGTGAGAAATTGTCTTTCAAAGTAAATAAGTAAGTAAAATAATATATTTCCACATGTACATTATACACATTATATATGACGTGAGAGCTGTCTGTACTTCAGACTCATTGCCGCATCATTCTGAAAGTGATAAGGGTTTATTTTTATTCTTGGGTGCACACCAAAGCCAGCACTGCATTGAGGTTAAAATGTGTCCCTGTGAAAGCTCGGTAGCACTTTTTTTCCGTCCCACATTTGTTCACTGGATAACTGGCTACAAGACACATACATAATTATACCTGTTCCACTGGGGCAATAAGCCTCAGGGGCCACACGAAGAACAAGTCCCATTTTTGAGTAATTTTTAGTGTGTATTCAGTAGATTTTCGACTGTGATGATGGGAGTGCATGTGATTATGAAAAGTTCAGTTTGAAGATTTTCAAATGCGGCACAAATTGAATATAATAATTCAAAAGCAGTTTGGAGAGGACAAAGTACAGTATGTTAGTGGATGAGGCTTCAATACTAGATATATTTCTGTTTTTTTCATTCAATTCAATTTACTTTATTTTTGTATGGCCCTAAATCTCAGTTGTCTCAGAGGACTTTACAAAGTTGTTGATTCACCAACAACATATCAGAGAATCAAACCCAGGATATGCAATAACAACAAACACTCAGGAGCCATTGGGAGCTGGATGACCAATGTCCAGAAATGTTAATAATTGTGCATATTAACAGTTGTATTGCAAAAAAAATCAATAAATGGGAGAAAAAGTGACACTGCCCCATAAGTTTGGGTAACTTTTGCAATAACATTTCACTGTGAATCCAAATGTTTAAGTAATATAAATGGTGATGGGCCTGAATTCATTCCCTCCTCTACGCTCTATCAAATGATTACATGAGCCTTTGTGTGGAAACACGGTGCAGTTATCTGCTAATCAGGCCGGTGGGTGTCTGATGAGCTCACACACAAACTATAGGCTCCAGACTGAAGCGCAGAGCCAGCGTGAGGCCACCGAAATGTTCAGATAACAGCAGACGTAACAAGGGGCTAGAGTGAGGAGACAAGATGGCTTCCAGGGGAAGTCGGGGAGATGAAAAGACAGCACTGATTATAATTGACTTATTAAGGTCAGGAGAAGGCTGGAAGTTGGGGTCTTGTTACAATATGTGGTGATGCTGGTGCAACATTGACTTTGTGAAGGAAATACTTTCACTTTGAGACCGGGTTGTACTAAACACTGTTGCTTTGAGGTCGCCAAGTTTGTGATCTGAAATAACAAGGTTATGAAATGAACTGTAAAAATTGGCCAACATTTCTTATAATTAGGGTGAGTTTTAGTTAATGTGCATGATAAAGCTACATTTTGGTGATGCATTTATTGGCATATCACTTCATTTTTGAGGCATAAATCTTGGGAAACACGTAAAAAAAAACTTTTATGAATAATTGAATGATTATAAATAGTGCTGTCCAAAATATCGTGTTTTTAATGTGTTAACGCAATTCAATATTAACGCCGTCATTCTTTTAAATCAAGCGACCATTATTTTTCACTTACTTCACTTGTAGTTTAGTTTTAGCTGTGATCACTGTTAATAGCATTAGACAAACTACAGACACCAGAAACAGGAACCCCTCTCTCCCTCTGCTAGTGTTTGGTTTGTGTTTTACTCATAGACTGTTTCACTCCGGTCTTGCTGCTCGCTCGCTGTGAAAGAGACTGGTTTGTCAAGCGCAAAAAGCCGAAATGGATGTTAACAAGCTTCTGAATGAAAAGTTTATTTTCAAAGAGTTGCCAGATGGGTCGACTGACAAGACCAAAGTTATCTGTGTTGTCTAGTTGACTAGTTATCACCGCTGCACATCCACTTTGAAATACCACCTGATGCCGAACACACCACTGATGCCAGCTCTCCTCCTCCGCCGCGTTCTTGTCAAGACATATGGATACATGGATCTATAATAATAACTTATGGATACATGGATCTATAATAATAACTTATGGATACATGGATCTATAATAATAACATATGGATACATGGATCTATAATAATAACTTATGGATACATGGATCTATAATAATAACTTATGGATACATGGATCTATAATAATAACATATGGATACATGGATCTATAATAATAACTTATGGATACATGGATCTATAATAATAACTTATGGATCATGGATCTATAACATGGATCTATGATAATAACATGGATCTATAATAATAACATGGATCTATAATAATAACATGGATCTATAATAATAACATTGATCTATGATAACATGGATCTATGATAATAACATATGGATCTATAATAATAACATGGATCTATAATAATAACAGGGGCGACAGTAGCTCAGTTGGTAGAGCATTGGCCTTTGAGCCTGAAGGTCGTGGGTTCAAGCCCACCGTAAGACCTACTTCACGACTCCCACTGATGACTGCTGTCGTTGTGTCCTTAGGCAAGACACTTAACCCCACTTTGCCTGAAGCCCCCACTGAAAGATCTCAGCTCCTGTGGACTCACCACCTGCAGGAGGATCAGTGAGGGGCTGGTGCTCTGTGAACTGGGTGGCATCTCTGGCCACCCCCCCGACCCAGAAATGGATTAAGGGGAAGAAGATGGATGGATGGATGGATGGATATAATAATAACATTGATCTATGATAATAACATGGATCTATAATAATAACATGGATCTATAATAATAACATTGATCTATGATAATAACATGGATCTATAATAATAACATGGATCTATAATAATAACATGGATCTATAATAATAACATGGATCTATTATAATAACATGGATCTATGATAATAACATGGATCTCTAATAATAACATGGATCTGATAATAACATGGATCTATGATAATAACATATGGATCTATAATAATAACATGGATCTATAATAATAACATGGATCTATAATAATAATAACATGGATCTGATAATAACATGTTTATATTATAATAACATATGGATCTATAATAATAACATATGGATCTATAATAATAACATGGATCTATGATAATAACATGGATCTATAATAATAACATGGATCTATAATAATAACATGGATCTGATAATAACATGGACCTATGATAATAACATGGATCTATGGATCTATGATAATAACATATGGATCTATAATAATAACATGGATCTATAATAATAACATGGATCTATAATAATAACATGGATCTATAATAATAA
This sequence comes from Knipowitschia caucasica, assembly GCA_964034765.1. Lineage (NCBI taxonomy): Eukaryota > Metazoa > Chordata > Actinopteri > Gobiiformes > Gobiidae > Knipowitschia > Knipowitschia caucasica. The sequence goes on from OZ035824.1 coordinate 27,543,468, forward strand.
CATGGATCTATGATAATAACATGGATCTATAATAATAACATGGATCTATAATAATAACATGGATCTATGATAATAACATATGGATCTATAATATTAACATGGATCTATGATAATAACATGGATCTATAATAATAACATGGATCTATAAAAACAACATGGATCTATAATAATAACATTGATCTATGATAACAACATGGATCTATAATAATAACATGGATCTATAATAATAACTGTCATGGATCTATAATAATAACATGGATCTATGATAATAACATGGATCTATAATAATAACATGGATCCATAATAATAACATGGATATATAATAATAACATGGATCTATAATAATAACATGGATCTGATAATAACATGGATCTATGATAATAACATGGATCTATAATAATAACATGGATCTGATAATAACATGGATCTATAATAATTCAATTTGGAGAGACGTGAAACAAGAAGCTTTTGAGTATTTATTGGGAGGAGGTTTGGCGCCCTAGGCCCCGGTGCGGCCTTCAGATCGGAGGGGCTCTGCGATGGAGGTGTGCCAATCCCCCGGGACCTAGGCACTGGTGGCGGCATTTGGCAGCGGGAAGCAGATTGAAGGCAGAATGAAGCAGGGTGAAGAGGAGGAGGAGGGGAGGCGGTGGCTGCAGCTTCAAGAGGCCGAGAATGGGAGTTCCTCCGCTTTTAAGCAGCTTGCCTGGCTGGACCGGTGATTGGAAGGGGGCGTTTGCCGTGCGATAGGCTGGGGATGAGAACCGGCCTGGAGGGGTTACCTTTGGCTGACGTCTACCAAATTGAACTTACGCTGGCTGCATTTCAATTTGGAGAGACGTGAAACAAGAAGCTTTTGAGTATTTATTGGGAGGAGGTTTGGCGCCCTAGGCCCCGGTGCGGCCTTCAGATCGGAGGGGCTCTGCGATGGAGCGTGCCAATCCCCAAAAAGGTTGTGAGTTGATGGAGTTTTGCAGCCTGGTTTGAAGGGGACAGACGTCGAGACTACTCTATGCTGTGACCGCTATCGCTATATACTGTGACCGCTATCGCTATATACTGTGACCGCTATCGCTATATGCTGACGAGTCGCGACCATCGCGCGCTAACCATTTTTTGCTATATACTGTGACCGCTAACCATTTTTTGCTATATACTGTGACCGCTAACCATTTTGCTATATACTGTGACCGCTATCGCTATATACTGTGACCGCTAACCATTTTTTGCTATATACTGTGACCGCTATCACTATATGCTGTGACCGCTATCTATTGTGACCAACTTGCGGATCCTCATCCGAGCAGTCTCTGCCGAGCAGTCTCTGCCGAGCAGTCTCTGCCGAGCAGTCTCTGCCGAGCAGTCTCTGCCGAGCAGTCTCTGCCGAGCAGTCTCTGCCGAGCAGTCTCTGCCGAACAGTCTCTGCCGAACAGTCTCTGCCGAACAGTCTCTGCCGAACAGTCTCTGCCGAACAGTCTCTGCCGAACAGTCTTTGCCGAACAGTCTCTGCGGGCGACCATTGCTTGCGGATACTCAGCTGCTGCGACCATTGCTTGCGGATACTCAGCTGCTGCGACCATGCTTGCGGATACTCAGCTGCTGCGACCATGCTTGCGGATACTCAGCTGCTGCCGCCACCAGGAAGTTTGCAAGTGTTTTATGGAGATGCAAAGAGGCGCTGGGCTGCCAGGATGGTCAAAGTGTCAGGCCTGATGTATGAGGAGAGGGCCGATGATGACCAGCGGCCCAGCTGCTGGAGGGCGGAATAGGGGAGCCCAAGGGACGCGGCGCGCGTGGCGGCGCCTATCCGAAGGAGTGGGCTGTGTAGAGATGGGGAGACAGGTTACAAGCAGCAGTACGGACTTGAGTTGGGCTCTGAAACAGACGGATGACATTGGAAGGTTATCGGGAGCGCGGAGGAGATGCTTTGAGGGAAGGCGTCGGGCCAGGGCCCGGCGAACCACTGGACCTGGAAGAGACCCCCAAAACCCACGGACGGGGCTGCGTCCGTGAAGAACCGCAGGGCATCTGAGGACGGGATGACGTCACTGTAAAAAAAAATACACCGTCCCAGCGGCTCTGCAGACGGGACCCGAATGCCAGGTCGGAGCGGCACCCCGCGTCCGGGCAGACAGCGTCGTTGAGGGAGGAGACGGAGCCAGATATAAGCAGTTCCATATACAAGCAGTTCCATATATATACAGTTCCATATATATACAGTTCCATATATATACAGTTCCATATATATACAGTTCCATATATATACAGTTCCATATATATACAGTTCCATATATATACAGTTCCATATATTATATGAGCAGTTCCATATATTATATGAGCAGTTCCAATATGAGCAGTTCCAATATGAGCAGTTCCAATATGAGCAGTTCCAATATGAGCAGTTCCAATATGAGCAGTTCCATATATTAGCAGTTCCATGTATTAGCAGTTCCATATATTAGCAGTTCCATATATTAGCAGTTCCATATATTAGCAGTTCCATATATTAGCAGTTCCATATATTAGCAGTTCCATATATTAGCAGTTCCATATATTAGCAGTTCCATATATTAGCCGTTCCATATATTAGCAGATCCATATATTAGCAGATCCATATATTAGCAGATCCATATATTAGCAGTTCCATATATTAGCAGATCCATATATTAGCAGTTCCATATATTAGCAGTTCCATATATTGGCAGTTCCATATATTAGCAGATCCATGTATAAGCAGTTCCGTATATAAGCAGATCCATATATAAGCAGGTCCAGATATAAGCAGAACCAATATATGCAGTTCCATGCACTGTATAAGCGGTTCCAGGTATAAGCAGTACCATATAATCAGTTCCAGGTATGAGCAGTCCCAATATGAGCAGTTCCATAAAAGCAGTTCCATAATACATAAGCAGTTCCGTAATACATAAGCAGTTCCGTAATACATAAGCAGTTCCATAATACGTAAGCAGTTCCACAATACGTAAGCAGTTCCATAATACGTAAGCAGTTCCAGATATAAGCAGTTCCGTGAGGGATTAAACTGAGAGCTCGCAGTCCAATTTGAGGGATTAAACGGAGCTTGCAGTCAGAGTGAAGGATTTAAACGGAGCTTGGTTAAAGAGAGCCTGCAGACCAATGCGAGGGCTTTAAACTGATGCTTGCCCACCAATGCACGGGGCCAACTGAGCCTGCATTACAAGCGCGGGGCCAACTGAGCCTGTAGGACAATGCGAGGGGAATAAACCGTCCGCAGATCTCATACTTACCCGCAACGCCAGAAGATAAGGGACAACACGACGGGACCACACCGTATGGCACGAGGAGGCAGGGATGCGCACGGCTCCCACCGCACCGGTCCAGACCGGCCGTATGCAGCAGCAGGCCGCGACGAGACGAGCAGCAGCGAACCCGCAGAAAGAGCCCGCAAAGGAGGAGAGCGGCAAAGACCCACGGACCACAGCACGAGACCCGCAGCAGGTGCAGCGACGTGGAGGAGGAGCAGACGACACGCAGCAGGACAGAGGACAGCAGGGACACGCACGAAGTAAGTGAGAGTAGAACAAAGCGATTCCTCCAGAACGACTCTTTGCAAGGCTTCGCTCTTTGCTGCAGCTTCAAGAGGCCGAGAATGGGAGTTCCTCCGCTTTTAAGCAGCTTGCCTGGCTGGACCGGTGATTGGAAGGGGGCGTTTGCCGTGCGATAGGCTGGGGATGAGAACCGGCCTGGAGGGGTTACCTTTGGCTGACGTCTACCAAATTGAACTTACGCTGGCTGCATCATGGATCTATAATAATAACATGGATCTGATAATAACATGGATCTATAATAATAACATGGATCTGATAATAACATGGATCTATAATAATAACATGGATCTATAATAATAACATGGATCTGATAATAACATGGATCTATAATAATAACATGGATCTATAATAATAACATGGATCTATAATAATAACAGGGATCTGATAATAACATGGATCAATAATAATAACATGGATCTATAATAATAACATGGATCTATGATAATAACATGGATCTATGATAATAACATGGATCTATAATAATAACATGGATCTATGATAATAACATGGATCTATGAAATAACATGGATCTATAATAATAACATGGATCCATAATAATAACATGGATCTATAATAATAACATTGATCTATTATAACAACATGGATCTATAATAATAACATGGATCTATAATAATAACATGGATCTATAATTAGAACATGGATCTATAATAATAACATGGATCTATAATAATAACATGGATCTGATAATAACATGGATCTATGATAATAACATATGGATCTATAATAATAAAATGGATCTATACTAATAACATGGATCTATAATAATAACATGGATCTATGATAATAACATGGATCTATAATAATAACATGGATCTGATAATAACATATGGATATATGATAATAACATATGGATCTATAATAATAACATGGATCTATAACAATAACATGGATCTATGATAATAACATGGATCTATAATAATAACATGGATCTATAATAATAACATGGATCTATAATAATAACATTGATCTATGATAACATGGATCTATGATAATAACATATGGATCTATAATAATAACATGGATCTATAATAATAACAGGGGCGACAGTAGCTCAGTTGGTAGAGCATTGGCCTTTGAGCCTGAAGGTCGTGGGTTCAAGCCCACCGTAAGACCTACTTCACGACTCCCACTGATGACTGCTGTCGTTGTGTCCTTAGGCAAGACACTTAACCCCACTTTGCCTGAAGCCCCCACTGAAAGATCTCAGCTCCTGTGGACTCACCACCTGCAGGAGGATCAGTGAGGGGCTGGTGCTCTGTGAACTGGGTGGCATCTCTGGCCACCCCCCCGACCCAGAAATGGATTAAGGGGAAGAAGATGGATGGATGGATGGATGGATATAATAATAACATTGATCTATGATAATAACATGGATCTATAATAATAACATGGATCTATAATAATAACATGGATCTATAATAATAACATTGATCTATGATAATAACATGGATCTATAATAATAACATGGATCTATAATAATAACATGGATCTATAATAATAACATGGATCTATTATAATAACATGGATCTATGATAATAACATGGATCTATGATAATAACATGGATCTATAATAATAACATGGATCTGATAATAACATGTTTATATTATAATAACATATGGATCTATAATAATAACATGGATCTATGATAATAACATGGATCTATAATAATAACATGGATCTGATAATAACATGGACCTATGATAATAACATGGATCTATGGATCTATGATAATAACATATGGATCTATAATAATAACATGGATCTATAATAATAACATGGATCTATGATAATAACATGGATCTATAATAATAACATGGATCTGATAATAACATGGATCTATGATAATAACATGGATCTATAATAATAACATGGATCTATGATAATAACATATGGATCTATAATATTAACATGGATCTATGATAATAACATGGATCTATAATAATAACATGGATCTATAATAATAACATGGATCTATAATAATAACATGGATCTATTATAATAACATGGATCTATGATAATAACATGGATCTATAATAATAACATGGATCTGATAATAACATGGATCTATGATAATAACATATGGATCTATAATAATAACATGGATCTATAATAATAACATGGATCTATAATAATAACATGGATCTGATAATAACATGTATATATTATAATAACATATGGATCTATAATAATAACATGGATCTATGATAATAACATGGATCTATAATAATAACATGGATCTGATAAGCGGTGCTGAGAGGACTGGGCGGCAGTCGAAGGCGGAGACCTCGGCGACCCAGTCCGCACACACAACATCTGGCTCTTGGGACGTGGAACGTCACCTCACTGGGGGGGAAGGAGCCCGAGCTCGTGGGGGAGGTTGAGCGATACCGACTAGAGATAGTCGGCCTCACCTCCACACACAGCTTGGGCTCTGGAACCCAACTCCTTGAGAGGGGTTGGACGCTCCACTTTTCTGGAGTTTCCCGCGGGGAGAGGCGGCAAGCTGGGGTGGCCATTCTCATTGCCCCCCATCTCAGCCGCCACGTGTTGGAGTTCTCCCCGGTGAATGAGAGGGTCGCGTCCCTCCGCCTTCGGGTGGGGGACAAGTCTCTCACTGTTGTGACGGCCTACGGGCCTAACAGCAGTGCAGAGTACCCGGCCTTCTTGGAGTCCTTGGGAGGGGTACTGGACGGTGCACCGCCCGGGGACTCCGTTATTCTCCTGGGGGACTTCAACGCCCATGTGGGAAACGCCAGTGACACTTGGAGAGGGGTGATCGGGAAGAACGGCCCCCCTGATCTGAACCCGAGCGGTGCCCAGTTGTTGGACTTCTGTGCCAGTCACGGTTTGTCCATCACGAGCACCATGTTCGAGCACAAGGGTGTCCACCAGTGCACGTGGCACCAGGACACCCTAGGCCGGAGGTCGATGATCGACTTTGTTGTCGTATCATCTGACCTTCGACCGCGTGTCTCGGACACTCGGGTAAAGAGAGGGGCGGAGCTGTCAACCGATCATCACCTGGTCGTGAGTTGGATCCGCTGGCAGGGGAAGAAGCCGGTCAGACCTGGCAGACCCAAGCGTATAGTGAGGGTCTGCTGGGAACGTCTCGCTGAGCCCCCTGTCAGACGGACTTTCAACTCACACCTCCGGGAGAGTTTCTCCCAGGTCCCGGCGAAGGAGGGGGACATGGAGTCCGAGTGGACCATGTTCTCTGCCTCAATCGCCGATGCGGCGGCTCGTAGCTGTGGTCGCAAGGTCTCTGGTGCTGGTCCCGGCGGCAACCCCCGAACCCGGTGGTGGACACCGGCAGTAAGGGATGCTGTCAGGCTGAAGAAGGAGTCCTATCGAGCCATGATGGTTCGGGGGACTCCTGAGGCAGCTGTCCAGTACCGGCAGGCCAAGCGTGCCGCGGCCCGGGCTGTTGCAGAGGCAAAAACCCGGGACTGGGAGGATGTTCGGAGAGTCCATGGAGCATGACTATCGGTCGGCCTCGAAGAGATTCTGGCAAACCATCCGGCGCCTCAGGAGGGGGAAGCAGTTCTTTGCCAACACCATGTACGGCGCGGGTGGAGAGCTGCTGACCTCGACTGGGGATATTGTCGGGCGGTGGAAGGAATACTTTGAGGTTCTCCTCAATCCCCCCGTCACGTCCTCTGTTACAGAGGCAGAGGCTGAGGATGTTGGGGCGGGTACATCCATCTCCCTGGCTGAGGTCACCAAGGTGGTTGGTAGCCTCCATGGTGGCAAGGCTCCGGGTGTGGATGAGATTCGCCCTGATTATCTAAAGTCTCTGGATGTTGTAGGACTGTCTTGGCTGACACGTCTCTGCAACATCGCGTGGCGATCGGGGGCAGTGCCAATGGAGTGGCAGACCGGGGTGGTGGTCCCTCTCTACAAGAAGGGGGACCGGAGGGTGTGTTCCAATTATCGTGGGATCACACTCCTCAGCCTCCCCGGTAAGGTCTACTCCAAGGTACTGGAGAGGAGGTTACGGCCGATGGTCGAATCTCGGATCCAGGAGGAGCAGTGTGGTTTTCGTCCCGGTCGCGGAACACTGGACCAGCTCTATACTCTCCATCGGATACTCGAGGGTTCATGGGAGTTCGCCCAACCTGTCCACATGTGCTTTGTGGATTTGGAGAAGGCGTTCGACTGTGTTCCCCGGGGTGTCCTTTGGGGGGTTCTCCGGGAGTACGGGGTCGGAGGTCCTCTGCTGAGGGCCATCCGATCCCTGTATGACCAGAGCCAGAGCTGTGTTCGCATTGCCGGCAGTAAGTCAGACCTGTTCCCGGTGAATGTTGGCCTCCGACAGGGCTGCCCTTTGTCACCGGTTCTGTTCACTGTATTTATGGACAGAATATCTAGGCGCAGCCAGGGGTCGGCGGGGGTCCGGTTCGGAGACCACAGGATTTCATCTCTGCTGTTTGCGGACGATGTTGTCCTGTTGGCTCCAACGAACCAGGACCTGCAGCATGCACTGGGACGGTTTGCAGCCGAGTGTGAAGCGGCTGGGATGAGAATCAGCACCTCCAAATCCGAGGCCATGGTGCTCGACCGGAAAAAGGTGCCTTGCCCTCTGCAGGTGGGTGGAGAGGTCCTTCCTCAAGTGGAGGAGTTCAAGTATCTCGGGGTCTTGTTCACGAGTGAGGGAAGAATGGAGCGTGAGATTGACAGGCGGATCGGTGCAGCGTGCGCAGTTATGCGGTCGCTGTATCGGACCGTTGTGGTGAAGAGGGAGCTGAGCCGAAAGGCAAAGCTCTCGATTTACCGGTCAATCTTCGTTCCCTGCCTCACCTATGGTCATGAGCTTTGGGTAATGACCGAAAGAACGAGATCGCGGATACAAGCGGTCGAAATGAGCTTCCTCCGCAGAGTGGCTGGGCGCTCCCTTAGAGATAGGGTGAGGAGCTCAGTCACACGGGAGGAGCTCGGAGTAGAACCGCTGCTTCTCCACGTCGAGAGGAACCAGTTGAGGTGGCTCGGGCATCTGTTCCGGATGCCTCCTGGACGCCTCCCTGGGGAGGTGTTCCGGGCACGTCCCACCGGGAGGAGGCCCCGCGGAAGACCCAGGACACGCTGGAGGGACTATGTCTCTCAGCTGGCCTGGGAACGCCTTGGGGTCCCCCCGGACGAGCTGGAGGAAGTGTGTGTGGATAGGGAAGTCTGGGCGTCTCTGCTTAGACTGCTGCCCCCGCGACCCGGCAACGGATAAAGCGGAAGAAAATGGATGGATGGATGGATGGATCTGATAATAACATGGACCTATGATAATAACATGGATCTATAATAACATGGATCTATGATAATAACATATGGATCTATAATAATAACATGGATCTATGATAATAACATGGATCTATAATAATAATAACATGGATCTGAGAATAACATGGATCTATGATAATAACATGGATCTATAATAATAACATGGATCTATGATAATAACATATGGATCTATAATAATAACATGGATCTATGATAATAACATGGATCTATGATAATAACATGGATCTATAATAATAACATGGATCTGATAATAACATGGATCATGATAATAACATGGATCTATAATAATAACATGGATCTATAATAATAACATGGATCTATGATAATAACATGGATCTATGATAATAACATATGGATCTATAATAATAACATGGATCTATAATAATAACATGGATCTATAATAATAACATGGATCTATAATAATAACATGGATCTATAATAATAACATGGATCTATGATAATAACATGGATCTATAATAATAACATGGATCTATAATAATAACATGGATCTATAATAATAACATGGATCTATAATAACAACGGTCATGGATCTATAATAATAACATGGATCTGATAATAACATGGATCTATGATAATAACATATGGATCTATGATAATAACATATGGATCTATGATAATAACATGGATCTATAATAATAACATGGATCTATAATAATAACATGGATCTATAGTAATAACATGGATCTATGATAATAATATGGATCTATGATAATAATATGGATCTATAATAATAACATGGATATATGATAATAACATATGGATCTATAATAATAACATGGATCTATAATAATAACATGGATCTATAATAATAACATGGATCTATGATAATAACATGGATCTATGATAACAGTAACTTCCTGTATCATTGATATGGAGCGGTTAGGAGCAGTCAAGTTATTCTTCACCAATTCTCTTTCGTTCATTTGACAGAACGGTGACAGAATCTTTCTCTTTCTTTCTGGCTTTTCTCTGCTCTGAAACAGTGTAGCGGCCGTTGGTCATTTGCCGTCTTTGCGGTGGTTACTAAAGTAACCCCGATCAGCGTTCAGCTTTAACTCTAGGCCAGCAGCAGGACTCCTCTTTAGGCTTGGATTGATGAAGATTTTCTTCTAATTTGCTCTTTTGATTTTCTCCGAATTGTTAAAATGTTGGTTTTGCGTGTGTCTCGCTGACTCCAGATTAATATATACAGTCTATGCTTCAGAAGCAGTTACCTGAACGTGACGTTTTGGCAGTTACTTTTATGCTGAATTACAGTGCAGTTTGTTGGCACATATTATACAAATAAATAAATAAAAGTAAACAAAGTACACATTTTCATTTTGGCACTCATTACTTAGTGGTTTACACATAAATTATGAATGTTGTTAGTTTTACACCTTGGTTACATGTGGTTTACATGTTATCATTAACACATCTCTATCTACAGCTGTTAATATCAGGAGCTGGTATAAGGGCTGGACCATAGGCTGGACTGGAGACACAGTAGCAGCAACAAGTTTTATGGGAGATTTGGGCCACTTGAAAATCTAAGCCCGTTTCCGCCATGTAAAAAAAAAAAAAAAGCCTACAGTAATTTAATTAAATTAATATTGACTACTTTTAAAAGTCAAAATTTCGACTTTAAAAGTCAAAATTTGTACAATTATGTATTGTTGTCTGGAACGGTCTCTATCCCTATTATAGATCGGATCATGCTTTACCTGCAGATTATGAGAAGATATTGCCTACAGTGACAACTGCATCCATGAAGTAGCCAGCAATGATCATGGAAATGTTTAAATGTTTTGAATTTTGTATAGCTATGCATTTTTATGAATAAAAAGAATAATGTTGGGGCAGTAATCGCGTTAAAATGCAAACGGTCTCTCCGTTTATGATTAGAATCCGCTTCAGGAGCCTCTATTTTATTTATCCTAAACGGACTGTGAGATTAATAATAAAACAAATGCGGCTGGTCAAAGTCATTGAGCATCAACTGGTGACGTCTGGTCAGTATCACGGCTATCGATGGATGCACCAGAAATGCACTGAATGATATTGTGACTGACTGAGAGACCGTTCGCGATTACTGGACAGTGAGAGAGGTCCGCAGACAGAGGCCGGAGAACCACAAACAGAGGCAGGAGAACCACAGACAGAGGCAGGAGAACCGCAGACAGAGGCAGGAGAACCGCAGACAGAGGCAGGAGAACCACAGACAGAGGCAGGAGAACGTTGTTGGCGTATGAGCAGGAACCAGAGACATATAGGGAAAAGTGCCTTGTCTGATTATTTTATTGTGACAAAATAAAGCCCACGACTCTTTTAGCAACAATCCGGAGAAATAACTCCGCAGATAACAGTGAGGGTCTTTGAAAAGGGACTTAAACCCATTACAGATGCATGAATAAAACCCCGTACTCAACACGTAGAAAGCACATCCTTTCAGCCGTGGAAAGACTCGCTCCGTGTGGACCCCTCTCAGCGCCATCGTCTGGTCAGAGTGGTCTATTGCAGATTGGATTGGAATGTCTCGATGGATCATTTTCCTTTGATTTATTATAAAAACATATTGCTCACATTATTTGAAACTATGTCAAAATAAGAAGTCGTTTGATTTAAATGTTGTATATATGTAAATTGAATTTAACATAAATAAATAAAAAGACAGCTCCCCCTGCGTCCTACGACCGCGGTCTGGGGCTTAAACAGGTTTTACAGAATCAATCAAAAAACATTATGTCTGGCTTATTCATGGATGCAGTGGTCACTGTAGGCAATATCTTCACATAATCTGCAGGTGAAGGACGTCCAGAGACCGTTCCAGACAACAACACATACACATACACACTGCACATGCACAGTTGAAAACTCGTAATTTTGAGTTTTAAAGTCTGTATGCTTTTTTTTTTTTTTTTACATGGCGGAAACGGGCTTCCATAAAAATCAAAGGGAGTTAATAGTTGGTAATTTCTCCATTATGGAGTCTTAATGCACAAGATATTTTTGGTAATTTCCCGTGTAGTTACCACAGGTCACACGTGTGCGTCTGTGTGAATATATTATGTAATGTTTCGATAATTTTACGTCACACTAATAAGAAAACTATCAGGCAGCTGTACCCGGAAGTGCTGCACGACCTGAAGTCTGTTCAAGCCATGGATGTATTATATTAACTGGATAGGGTATTACTAGCTTGTAGCTGAATAACTCATGTGCTCAGGGGATTCTCGCGGTACTGCAGACTGAACCAGACTAAATTCACGTGGGCTACCCAGAAATTTTCCCCATAGAACTCAATGCATATTAAAACAGCTCGACCTCAGCTGACAGAGAACCTACAGCTTTAATAAAGATTGGATTTTGTGGGGATTTTAGTGTCCCTTGTCATCCTGAACTTTTTTTCTTCTTAAATTTTTTGGTTTTGTTTAAATCCACACTTTAGTGCCACAAACTCTGCTCCTCTGGTTCTGGCTCTAACTCCCGCTCTGATGAACTGCTCTGATTAGTCAGAGCGCGGCCGAGCCCCTCTGTGCACGTGCGTGAGACCCGGTGTGAGACCCACACACGCGTGTTTGGCGCAACGCATTATGGGAGATCATCCACTGCGCAGAACCGGGAGGACCAGACGATGCCCAAATACAGGCGAGTTTCCCATAGATCTTTGCGAGTTTCAGGCAACTTCCGCTAATCTTTCAGCCCCCATGCTGTCACAAAGCGCCACTGAGCACAACCATTCATTTGAATAGGGCGCCATCTTGGATCGCCGGGGCTTGGTTCAAGCTTTTATTTACTTTATTTAAACAATATTTAAACAATATAAACAAATACACTGGCCTTAATACCACATTGCATCTAATAGGGAAGCATCCGTCAGGAAACTGTGATGACTGTAAGTGTCAGAGACAGTGGAACATATTTTAATCAAATGCGGAAAGTTTAAAAGAGACAGGATTTCACTTAAAAGGAAAATAGAGGATTGTGGGGAAAAGTTTACCCTAAAAGACATATTATCTAAAGAATCAGACCATAGAGTGATAACATATTTGTTTCAATCAATCAATCAAATTTTATTTATAAAGCGCTTTTCATACATAAGATGCAACACAAAGTGCTTTACAGTTTGGTTAAAAACAATCCCGCCGACCCAAGACCCCTCCCCCAGACCACCCAACAGACCCACCCCAAACCACAGACAAACACACACACACACACACACACACACACACACACACACACACACACACACACACACACACACACACACACACACACACACACCAGTAAAACAATAAAAACATGATGAGAGACTTGGCAGGGTTCAGATGCAACCAGCTGAAAAAGCGTCATCCAAGGAGCCGTCTGCACCAGGAGCAGAGAGCCGCCCGTAGCCACAGGGGACGACACAGGACCCAGAGGAGACATGAAACCGAGGCCCCAGGCCCCCACCAGGCCCAAGAGTCCGACCCCCGCAGCCACACCGACCACTGCTCCCGGTGCAGAGGGCTCCTCCAGAGGAAACACTGGGTACACTAAAAACAATACAATAAGTAAAACACTAAAATGTGAGACTAAAAGGAACACACAATACATGAATAATAGCAATAGCAATATAATAAATAATAAATAATAAAAGATAAATAGAATGGAATAATAAAAACTAATCAAAAGCTACTCTAAAAAGGTGCGTCTTGAGCCTACTTTTAAAAATATGAACGTTCTCTGCGGCCCTGAGCTCCTCCGGCAGACTGTTCCAGAGACGGGGGCCGTAGTGCTGGAAAGATGCCTCGCCGTGAGTGTGTGTCCTGACTTTGGGGATGGTTAGGAGTCTGCTGCCAGAGGAGCGCAGGGGCCGGGAAGGTTCATAGGATAAAAGCAAATCTGAAAGATAAGAAGGCCCAAGACCATTAAGACATTTAAAAACCATTAAGAACATATTTTATTAACATATTTGTTTGATTTTTTAAAACACACTGGACTCGTTAGAAGAATTTAAAATATGCATGCATAAGTTATCTTTTTTGTTTTAGTAACTGTAGCTTGCAAGCTACGAAACTGCTGAGGAGGTGCCAAGATGGCGAACTAGAAGGACGTGTTTGAGAGCTCCGCACAAGACCGAAATTTTAATACTTGAACTTGTTCTAATACACCCGAATTACGAAGATGGATCCACAGAAGGTAATAAAACCTGCCAAATTGAATCCACCATTACCTCCGAGGCCGAAAACCCCACAAGAACGGGAGGAAGAACACGGCTATGCTAGCATGGATGTAGCCACACAACAAAAACGTGGTCACGGAGTAGACTCTGCCCCATCAACTCCAACTAAGAAACCGCTGGATAAGAAACTGAAACCTACGGCTGACTGTAATGAGGTTCAAGTATCGAATAATGACATTTTTGATGCAATACTGAGGGCCATCCGATCCCTGTATGACCGGAGCCAGAGCTGTGTTCGCATTGCCGGCACTAAGTCAGACCTGTTCCCGGTGAATGTTGGCCTCCGACAGGGCTGCCCTTTGTCACCGGTTCTGTTCACTGTATTTATGGACAGAATATCTAGGCGCAGCCAGGGGTCGGAGGGGGTCCGGTTCGGAGACCACAGGATTTCATCTCTGCTGTTTGCGGACGATGTTGTCCTGTTAGCTCCAACGAACCAGGACCTGCAACATGCACTGGGGCGGTTTGCAGCTGAGTGTGAAGCGGCTGGGATGAGAATCAGCACCTCCAAATCCGAGGCCATGGTGCTCAACCGGAAAAAGGTGCCTTGCCCTCTGCAGGTGGGTGGAGAGGTCCTTCCTCAAGTGGAGGAGTTCAAGTATCTCGGGGTCTTGTTCACGAGTGAGGGAAGAATGGAGCGTGAGATTGACAGGCGGATCGGTGCAGCGTGCGCAGTGATGCGGTCGCTGTATCGGACCGTTGTGGTAAAAAGGGAGCTGAGCCGAAAGGCAAAGCTCTCAATTTACCGGTCAATCTTTGTTCCCTCCCTCACCTATGGTCATGAGCTTTGGGTAATGACCGAAAGAACGAGATCGCGGATACAAGCGGTCAAAATGAGCTTCCTCCGCAGAGTGGCTGGGCGCTCCCGTAGAGATAGGGTGAGGAGCTCAGTCACACGGGAGGAGCTCGGATTAGAGCCGCTGCTTCTCCACGTTGAGAGGAACCAGTTGAGGTGGCTCGGGCATCTGTTCCGGATGCCTCCTGGACGCCTCCCTGGGGAGGTGTTCCGGGCACGTCCCACCGGGAGGAGGCCCCGCGGAAGACCTAGGACACGCTGGAGGGACTATGTCTCTCAGCTGGCCTGGGAACGCCTTGGGGTCCCCCCTGACGAGCTGGAGGAAGTGTGTGTGGATAGGGAAGTCTGGGCGTCTCTGCTTAGACTGCTGCCCCCGCGACCCGACAACGGATAAAGCGGAAGAAAATGGATGGATGGATGGACTGAGTTTGAAGTCAACAGTAGCGGGAGTGGAAACGCGGGTTCTTAGCGTGGAATCGCAGCTTGACGAGATACGTAACCAAAATCAGCAGACCAGTGCTATGTTAGCTAGCTTGGCCAAATCTGTCCAATTCAATGCTAAAGAATTGTCTGATTGTATTAAGAAAGTTGATAAACTTGAGAAAGCAAATGGACAACTATTGAAGGAAAACGACATCTTAAAGGAAAAAGTAAGGGAACAAGAACGGTATAAGATGCGATGATCTCTTCGACTGGGAGGCGTGAAGGAGAAGAGAGACGAAAACATCAGAGATGTGGTCATTAGCCTTTTGAAGAAGATCACCCCTGATCTTGAACTGAAGATGGAGGACGCTGTGGATGTAGTTCATAGAATGGGAAAGAGAGAAGACAACCGGACAAGACAAGTTATTATCCTGTTTGCGTTCAGAAGAGTGAAGGAAGAGGTCTGGAGAAGAAGCAAAGATTCTGTAACCTGCAGAGATGAGGGAATCAGCTTCGCTGAGATGTTGCCTCAGGAAGATTTGGAGGAGCGGCGGCGTCTTTGGCCACTGATTGAACAGGCCCGCAGAGCTGGTAAACGGGCCTTTTTTAGAGGGCCTAACCGATACATCGATGGACGTCGTGTGGAAGAAAAAAGACAGACAGAAGATTAGGTATGATAAGAATTTTTGGTGTGGACTTTTGTGTGGTCTGAGAGCTCTAAAGCTATGTTTTTTTTTAGTTTTCGCATTCACATTTTACTCTTTTTGTTCTCTTTCTACTTAGAAGGGTGTCTAGTTCATGTTAGATTCTAAATTATTGTTTGGTTCTTTAAATGTTAGGGGCTTAAAAGAACTTGTTAAACGAAAAGCTTTGTTTTTATTTTGTAAAGGGCAAAGATGTCACTGCTTATTTTTGCAAGAAACTCATTCCTCAGATGTGGACTCATCATTCTGGAAAAACCAATGGGGCGACAAGAAACTATTCAGCCATGGAACCTCGAGGTCTGGAGGTGTGGCTATTTGCTTTAACAACTTTCCAGGAGAGATCATCACTCACCAAACAGACTCAGATGGACACTGGATTGTTGCTGTGGTAAAGATGGAAAGCATTTTCATAATAATATCAAACGTATATGGATATAATAATGAAAATCAAAATAGCTTAATGTTAGAAAACCTATCTATTGTAATTTCAGATTGTAAGATACGATATCCAACTAATTATATATTGATGGGAGGGGACTGGAACCTTACACCAAACGAATGGCTTGATAGATGGCCTTCAAGAGATGGAAGGCCGCAATTTAATAGGATTATCAATGATTTTATGGCTAATAATGAGTTATTTGACATTTGGAGAGAAATCAATCCAGGTGTCGAATATTTCTCGTGGTTTAAACCGAATGGAGCGTGTAAATCTCGGCTCGACTATTGGTTAGCCAGTTATCATATACTTAACTATGCTACTAAAACGACAATGTCCAAAGCTCCTTTATCAGATCATAGTTTTATAGATCTCACTTTGGAACCTTCCAGAGCAAAGAAAACACTTAAAGGATATTGGAAATTGAATGCACAGTTATTAGAAAATGAAGAATATTGCTTTCGTGTAAAAGAAATTATTACTGATATTAAAAATGATAAATCTATTAGTGGACATATTAATAAATGGGAATATATCAAATTTAGAATCAGGGAAATGAGTATTACATTTAGTAAGATGTTAGATAAGAAGAAAAAAGACTATGAAACAAACTTATTTCAGCAAATACATCAATGCTGTAGCAAAACCGATCTAACCCCTGATGATAAAAGTAAATTAATGGAACTGCAAAATAAATTGGATAAACTTTACCTTGACAAAGCACAAGGGGCTTATGTTAGATCGCGTGCTAAGTGGATAGAAGCTGGTGAAAAAAACTCGTCTTATTTCTTTAATCTGGAAAAAAGCAGGCAGCAAAGAAACTGCGTCTCAAGCCTAATCATAAATGGTACTGAAAGTAAAGATCCAAAAACAATTGAAAATGAAGTTTATTTGTTTTACTCCAAATTATTCTCTTTTCAATTTTCAGAGGAAGACTGCAATAACCTGTTTAAAGCTCACAATCACTTAATACCCCAGATTGATGACAATTTTAAAGATATTTGTGAATCAGAATTAAAAATTGAAGAACTTGATGCTTCGATTAAAAGAATGGCCTTTAACAAATCTCCAGGTACAGACGGCTTAACGGTTAACTTTTACAGAAAGTTTTGGGATGATGTGAGAGTCATTTTATTTGAAGCCTTAAAAGAATGCATTGAGATAAAAGAACTGATATTGAGCATGAAACAGGGAGTAATAACACTAATACCAAAACCAGGAAAAGATAAGAGACAACTTGATAATCTAAGGCCAATTACTTTACTTAACACTGATTATAAGATCTTCTCTGGGTCAGTAGCAGAAAGACTTAAAAAAGGATTATCAGAAATCATAAGCGAAACGCAATCTGGTTTTCTAAAAAGTAGAGTTGTTCACAATAATATCAGACTGGTACTGGATATAATTGATTATTCAGATTCTTTAGATCAAAATGGCTTTATACTATTTCTTGATTTTTATAAGGCATTTGATTCTGTTGAACACGCATTCATTTTAAAAATATTAAATAACTTTGGATTTGGAGAAAGATTCAACAATATAATTGGGATGTTATATAAGGACATAAACAGTTCAGTTTCTTTGGGACAAGGTACATGTAAAAGATTCAATATTGAAAAAGGCATACGTCAGGGCTGTGGATGCTCTCCACTGTTTTTCATAATTGTTGCTGAGGTGTTGGCTATCTTAATTAAGAACAGTGGCATAGCTGGAATTGACGTAATGGGCAGACAGATGATAATCAGTCAATTGGCTGACGATACAACGCTGTTTTTGAATGATGAAAATCAAATTACTTTAGCTCTACAAACTATTAATGTCTTCTCAAAGGCCTCTGGGCTGCAACTTAACATGAAAAAATGTGAATTATTTGCATTGAACGATCACCAGTCACAGCAATTATACAATATAGATCTGAAGAAAGAAGTTAAGTATTTAGGTATTGTTATAACACGAGACAAAACCCGCTCTGAGAAACTTAACATTTTGGACAATATTGACACTTGTAAATCGTTCTTAAATAGGTGGTTACAAAGGGATCTATCCATATTTGGTCGTATTTTGTCAACAAAAATGGACAGTCTGTCCAGGCTGATCTATCCTGCTTATTCATTATCCATACCCCCAAAAATGATTAAAATTATAAATAGATTCAACTTTAATTTCATTTGGAAAAACAAATGTCATTATATAGCTAAACATGATTTGATTAGATCTTATGAGGATGGAGGTGGAAATGCAATTGATTTTGACATTATGAATGGTATGTTGAAGATTAAGTGGCTGAAAATGTCTGTCCAACATTCTTGCTCTATCTGGTCTTATATTCCCAATTTGATATTCAAAAAGTTAGGTGGTCTTAATTTTCTCTTAAAATGTGATTTTGATTTGACAAAACTTCCAGTGAAACTTTCAGAATTCTACCAACAGGTCCTCTGTATTGGAAACTCATCTTCAAACACAATTTCACCCCACACAATTCACCAATTTGGAACAACCGATATGTGTTGGTGAACAGAAAGTCCATATTTATTGAAGAATGGTTCTCTAAAGGTGTTTGGGCTATCTCTCATTTTATGGATGAAGAAGGCAATTTACTACAACATGGTGAATTCTGCAATAAGTTTCAGATCCAATGTACACTAAGGAAATATAAACAAATTCTTAAAGTTCTTCCGCAATCGCTCTGTAATATGGTTAAACAAGACCTCATTCATTCCAATGTTGTCCCGAACATGAGGAGACTATTCATTGATGGTATCGAATTTACTGACGTTAAATGTAACAACAAATTCCTTCGATCCTGCCTATTCAATAACTTGGTTACTAATTCTCTCAAATGAGATTATATTCTCAAAAATTATCAAAAGGAACAAATCAAAAAAATCAGATGCAATTATTTAAAATATCCTCTCCCTTTCAAGAGTAAAGAGATTCAATTCAAAATTATAAATAGGATTTCACCAACTAACAAATTCCTGAGGTGTAAATTTAAATTGGATGTGGACAAATGTGGATTCTGTCAGACGGTGACAGAAGATTTAGATCATTTATTTTTCTCTTGTGAATCTGTCCAGTTATTCTGGTTTGACTTTCAACAAGGAATACGGATCGAAGGAATTTTACTGCCAAGTTTAGCTATTCATGATGTAATATTTGGTATTTCCTCTACTAATAGTTTAACTGAATATGGTGTTAATAATCTTATATTGTTAGCTAAACATTACATTCACAAGTGCCGTTTTTTTAAAACCATCCCGAACTACATTCATTGGAGGAATGAGTTTAAACTATTCTATACTTCACTCAATCTCATAAAATCTAAGAACTAAACTTTTATCATTTATTGACACATGCCCTTTACATTTACAGATGACAACAAACGTCTAAGTGTATGCCCTGGTTTTTGTTTTATTTTTTAGTTTGTCTTTTTTGTATTTGTATATCATGATTTTTATCTGTATTTTGTGGCATCTATTTTGTTTGTATTATGTTTAAATATATAATAAAAAAAATAAAAAAATTAAAAATAAAAAAAAGCTACGAAACTGCTTCGGAAGTTGTAAGCCATAGAGGTGACACATGCACAATCTATCCGGTGGGTGGCGGTAATGCGCTGCACTAGTTCGCAACCGCCGTTAAGCAATCAAAGAAGAAGAAGAAAAAGAAAAAGAAAAAGAAGAAGAAGACTATGGCCCCGTCCCAATACTCGCACTTCCACCCTCGCGCCCCTCATTTGCGCGTTCCCGATAAAGGGTGCGAGTGCGTAGGGCAGGCATGTCAAAGTTAAATAAATCAGAGGGCCAAAAAAACAAATTTGCTGCGAGCCGAGGGCCGGACTGGTTCAATGTTTATTAACTCATTGCCTGCCAGCCTATTTCAGAACAGGTATTCCCATATTGCCAGCCGTTTCTGATGATTTTTATAGATTTTTCAGGACCCACAGAATATTGTGTACTATGACTATCTGAAATCCGAAACCAGATTCTGAAAGAATAGACTGTCTACTTTCATCAGCAAAAATAATTTTGTTTCTAGCTTGTAATCCCCAGTTGAGTAGAGGGAAGTTTTACTGAAATCACCAAAAAGCTGAGAAAAAAGAGGCACAACAAGTACATCTAGCTGTTTTCAAACCATTCAGAGAGCGCTGCTGCCACCTGCTGGCTCGATTCAATATGCTCTCAAGCTTATCCCCATACATATTAGATATAATAGACATCTGGGAACATGAAAATAGCGGGAAACGCAATTGACGTAATAGTGCGTCAATGGCAGGCAACGGGCCATGTAAAATTCATTCGTGGGCCGGATTTGGCCCGCGGGCCTTGACTTTGACACATGTGGCGTAGGGTGTCCCAATTCTCCAGGGAGGTCTTTGGCCCCGCCCCCTTTGCGCCCCTGATCCACACTTCGCCGTAGCCTGCGTCTATGCGCACGCGAAGGATATTGCCCATAATTCTTTGCGGTACACACCAAAACATTGGGAAAATCCATTTAAATATACATTTGGAAATATATATGCAGTATGTGTGTAAATAAGTTTTGCTATGTTACTTGGAAAGAAGCATAAACGTCTGATGAAGAATTACGGACATTGTGTTTTAACAATTTAATAACTTTTTAAATCAAGTGTTTATATAACATTCAATTTAAACTTTACACATAGTACAATAATCTTAGAATGTATAAAAACTGACCAGATATCAGTTAGTTACCCACATTTAATTTAAAATTATACAGCTATTTCTAATTAAAAACAACTAATATACATGTATTTTAACGTGTGTGAAGCAATTCATTTTGTTCCCCAAAGGGTCAGACAAAATTACCTTTAATGTTTATAAAGTTTAGGTCTGAAAATGACCATCTCTTTGCGAGTCGATGACGTAACCTGCACTCAGTGTGCACTGTCCCAATTCCGCCTTTTGTGCACGCTTGCAACCTGCGCACTCCAACCCTTGCGTGCACTTCAGACACATGCACACTTCATAGGAGGGCGTAGGGTGCAGTGTGGGTATTGGGACTGGGCCCAAGGCCCCGTTGTTACGACCCAGCTCAGCTAGGGTGAGGGAGGTAACAAATTAAAACCAAGATGTTAAATGGAAAAGCAAGTATTTAATAAAAGGCAAGTAAATGATAAGTAGACACAAATCAAAAGGGCACAATACAGGACATAACAGGGTAACTCAACGCTACCAAAGTAAACCCTACACTAAATCTTTACATTAATACACATAGAACTAAACACTAAACCTACTGTTGTCTCAACTGATGCGAAGTGTCACGAAAACAAAACCTCAAGGTGACAAATAAAAAGAGACAAACCAAAACAAAGCTATACGGACTCGTCTTTAAGTCATTGCCACCACTGTGACAATGACAGACAGCATAAGGACACTTGGCATACCAGCCACACACAGGCTGGCAGCTCCGAACAGGTGTGGAGTGTGGCCTTAAGTGCAGAGTGACTCCAGGTGGGGAAGCTGGATTGGCCAGGTGCACCGCTGCTCCTCCAATCAGCACCTGTGTCACGGACGTCTGGGAGGCGGGAGGGCCAGTGGTTCTCCAATCACAGGCCAGGGATCTTTACACAAGAGGGGTTGCCACACACGCACACACAAAATACAAAAACAGGGAGCAATATGTAGGCTCAGGGCCGTAACACTCTCCCCCTTAAGTTACAAAACATCCCATGTTTTGTATTCACCAAGTCTACAGTACTCACATGATGAAAGTAGTGAGGTGGGATTACGAACCCTGGTGGGTTGGGCAGGGCCCAGAACACAAGCCACCACGTTAGCTGCTCCAGCCCCTTGGAGTGAGCCAGGCATCCTAGGAGCCGGGCTCCACCCCAGTGTAAATGGAGGAGAAGACATGAACAGGGCATGAAATGGGCACAGTTGATCAGGCCGGACATAAATCACCCCTGAAACACGCCCTAAACGCAGGTTGCGAATGTCTGGACCGCCACAACAGCAGCCACCATCCTACCACCCAATCTACAAAACATCACTAAATTTCAAAAGCCAATTAAAGTACCGAATATCAATTTGGGCCAAATCACTTACCAAATACATACCAATTACTTTCACCGCTTTTAAGGGATAGGGTGTTTCGATCCCGGACGAGCCCCCACTTTTGTTACGACCCAGCTCAGCTAGGGTGAGGGAGGTAACAAATTAAAACCAAGATGTTAAATGGAAAAGCAAGTATTTAATAAAAGGCAAGTAAATGATAAGTAGACACAAATCAAAAGGGCACAATACAGGACATAACAGGGTAACTCAACGCTACCAAAGTAAACCCTACACTAAATCTTTACATTAATACACATAGAACTAAACACTAAACCTACTGTTGTCTCAACTGATGCGAAGTGTCACGAAAACAAAACCTCAAGGTGACAAATAAAAAGAGACAAACCAAAACAAAGCTATACGGACTCGTCTTTAAGTCATTGCCACCACTGTGACAATGACAGACAGCATAAGGACACTTGGCATACCAGCCACACACAGGCTGGCAGCTCCGAACAGGTGTGGAGTGTGGCCTTAAGTGCAGAGTGACTCCAGGTGGGGAAGCTGGATTGGCCAGGTGCACCGCTGCTCCTCCAATCAGCACCTGTGTCACGGACGTCTGGGAGGCGGGAGGGCCAGTGGTTCTCCAATCACAGGCCAGGGATCTTTACACAAGAGGGGTTGCCACACACGCACACACAAAATACAAAAACAGGGAGCAATATGTAGGCTCAGGGCCGTAACACCGTCCCAACACTCGCACTTCCACCCTCGCGCCCCTCATTTGCGCGTTCCCGATAAAGGGTGCGAGTGCGTAGGGTGTCCCAATAGACCCTTTAATTGTTTGTAAACATTGTGACGTATTTTGGTGGGCGGGGCTTAGCCTGGAGGCAAAAAGCTAGAGCGAGTGCTATGATGACAAGCGGGAGTTAACAAGTTTGGTGTGATATTTTTCATAATGGAGGATTTCGAACAGAGTGGTTCGGTCTCGGATCAGTCGGACTATGTACAGACACTTTCTCTGCAGGACCGGGACAACTATTTTACTAAATTAACGCTAGCGGATGGTAGCAGGCTGGCTGACCCATACACCTTGCGGGAGTGGCATGAAGACTTGACGGGTCTGCCGAGGAGTTCGGTAAAGTCAGCTTGATATTCACAGATTCGGACTTCTGCCATGAATATCTCACGAAAGCAACGTTGTTAAACGAAAGTAATGGTGCCAAAATGATCACCTCTACTTAGGCTAACTACTAAAACATCGATTTTTCAAATCCAACCGCGGAAGTCCGAATCTGTGAATATCAAGCTAACTTTACCGAACTAGCCAACGCCAAGGCAAGAAGAGTGCTATGTACGACGCCTGGGCTATCGTAAATCGGGAAAACAATACAGTTTTGACAGCAAACTGCACTTGCATGGCTGGGTAAGTTTAAGCTAACAAATACTTGTTTTAGGTTAGTTGTATTGTAGTAACACTAGCTGTAACGAATGTGGCAACACTAGCTCAGCTGTAACGTCTGGACCATTAGGCTATGCGTTGATATGACATTCCGTTGTTTTTAGGGAAAGAGAAACATATTTGACATTTTCAATGATAAATTGCAGGTTAGGGTCTTGTTGCAGTCATGCAGCAGCAGTACTGCTTAAAGTAGAGCTGTATGTTAGGATGGGACGAACGGAGGAGCCAGCATGCACGTCAGGAGAATGCCTCTGGAAAAAAACAAAACGTGAGGTCAAACCAGCAAGAGTTAAGGAGATCAGTTTCCAGAGGCCCAGAAGCAAGTTACAAGGAGTACCACAGAAAGTCAGAAAGTTGAATTGCAGCGCCAAAGGCATGTACCACACTATAAAGAAATGAAATCGGCAAATGTATATTCAGTTACTCATGTACAGTACATGTTGCTTACTCACCTATTTAAATTGTAATTGGGAAATGTGTTTGAACAGTCAAAATATATGCACATCACCAGGTGCATGACTACTACAGTGAACTGTGAATGATGAAAAAGCCTGCACACTTACTCCAAAAAGACTATTTATTGTGATAACGTTTCGATCCAAGTGGATCTTCCTCAGGTCAAGAGGAAGACCTGAGGAAGATCCACTTGGATCGAAACGTTATCACAATAAATACAGTCTTTTTGGAGTAAGTGTGCAGGCCTTTTCATCATTCCACTGGAAAATTTGTGAAACCAAATAAGAAATTTCACATCTAGTTTATGTACTACAGGTTTTGAGTTATAAATTAGTGTGAATAATTAATACAAATGATTGTTTGCCTAATTTTTGTTGTCTTGTTTGTAGAACTTACAGATGCAGACATCCTGGAGCTCAAGCTGATTGCCCCAGAAGCTGCTGTCCTGACCAGTTTTGAAAATAGTGACACAGACACAGCATCTGAGTGTGAGCTAGAGGAGCATCGCCCTGAGCTGCCAGAACCACTGACCGCCTTGTATGACTCCTCCCTTGGGCAGCAGGTGCCACAGGACATCACAGAACGATGTGAGGAAGCCTTTCACAACATAAAAAGAAGCATCCACCCTGAGCAGTGTGAGAGACTTTCAGCCATTACAACACAACAAGCGGAATCACAATCCTGGCATTTACACAGAGCAGGCAGAATCACAAGCACAACATTTTACAGTGCATCAAAAGGTGATCATGTGGACAGAACAACCTTAATTAAAATCATGCACTATAATGAACGCAACATCCAAGTTCCTGCTGTTATATGGGGAAGAGAGAAAGAGAAAATTGCTCGTCAGTTTTACACGGACGAGCTCTGTAAAACTCATACAAATGTCAAAGTTAGTTTGAGCGGTTTTGTAATACGGCCTGATGAACCACACCTTGGCTCATCCCCAGATGGGAAAGTCTCATGTTTATGTTGTGGGGATAGGGTTTTGGAAATCAAGTGCCCATATCGGTACCGGGAAGGCCTTCTGAATGCCCCTCTAAAAGAAGATTTCTGTCTTGACCAAAGATTCCAGCTAAAGAAGTCACACCAGTACTATCACCAGGTTCAACTCCACATGTTTGTTTGTAATGTCGATTTTTGTGATTTTGTGGTTTGGACACCTAAGGAACTGATAATAAATAGGATCGCAAAAGATGAACAGCTCTTACAACAGGCTTTGCCTGTGGCAAAACAATATTTCTTATCTAATGTTTTACCAGAACTATTAACCCGCAGCCAAGATCCTACACTTCAACCATCAAGATTTTGTAGCACCTGTAAAAAGCCAGAGTTTGGGAAAATGATTGACTGTATGGTGTGTAAAGACGTCTTTCATTATAGTTGTGTGAAAATTAAAAGAAAATCAAAGAACTGGTATTGCGCTCAGTGTAGATGAATTAACTCGCATTGGTCAGTCACATTAGGACAGAGTTAAACATGTTTTGTGATGTTCTTTTTTTATAAACATGCAGTTCAACATTCACATTTTAATGTAATCTTAAATATTGTCCACAATGAATGTGAGAAATGACATTTGGTCTGAAGTTTTCAGATAATGAACATGTGGTTATAAATACAAAGACATGTAAATATAAATGAAAATATGTACATACGAAAATGTCACGTAAAATGTTTCGATGTCACAATAAAACTCATTTGCCTTTGACAAATATTTTGCAGAAATAAAAATGTCAGAAACCATTAAACTAGTTATCTCTTTACGCACGCGCTCCAACGCGCGGTCCGAGAATTCTTTCCCTGAAGAAGTCCGCTAGGTTGAGGACGAAACGTCGGGAAAACTTGCTAAGAAGTACAGATGATGGGTGAGAAACCTTCCTTTGCTTTGACTAATCCCTGTACGACTGAGAGCTTACACAAACTCTTTACGCACTGTTCAATTAAGAAAACATTCAAACAATTTATAAAAACCTAAGGATTTGAAATTGATTTCAAATTGATATTCACAATGTTTGTGCAAGCTCGCTCAAACTACAGGATACAGATGACTGCTTTTTAATCTTTAGTGGAGTAATCAGGTTGAACCCAATTTAGTTGTACAATTGTATAATCACAAAGCTTTTAGTAAATGTAGGAGGGCTTTTTTAACTTAAACCATTACACAATCTTTCATAGATGACACACTTTCTCTCTTAGGCACAACAGATTTACA
The DNA here is from genome assembly GCA_964034765.1 of Knipowitschia caucasica. Classification (NCBI taxonomy): domain Eukaryota; kingdom Metazoa; phylum Chordata; class Actinopteri; order Gobiiformes; family Gobiidae; genus Knipowitschia; species Knipowitschia caucasica. Next base: position 27,570,102 of record OZ035824.1, read on the forward strand.
AAGATTAGTTAGAGCCCCACACACAGTTACCATGTCATCTAGCAGGTCAACTTGGGAGATTGGAATCACAGAATGTAAAACTTTGAAGCTCTTCCATTTACTAATGACTCTTTCCACGTGAATGCGGGCATGAGAAAGTTTTCTTGAACTATACCTCCCTAGCAGGAAGCTGGCTCTTTCCTTTAGTAAAACTTGGAATACGCAAAGTGGCACCATATGCAGCAAGCTCATCCCTTATTAAAAATCCTCGGTCAGCTAAAATGTCATCTCCTGGTTCCAAATGACTTAAAAACCCTGATTCAAGTGTTATTTGTTTGTCTGACACTCTGCCCCCCCAGCCAGTGGACAGAAAGGAAACTGCACCTGCAGGTGTTATTCCTACCAGGTACTTAATGGTGTTATTATGCTTATAATTTGACCATGTTTGCGCACGGGCTGTCAAATCAGAAGGTCTTTCAATAAATATTTCAGTACAGTCTATGATGCATCTACATCTTCTGAAATTCCGCCTGAAAGCTTTTGGCATGCTTTTGAGCGCAGCACCCTTACTTGGCCATTTAATAAGAGGTTTTAGCACAGATGACATTACAGGAAACCAGAACCTTACAATTTTGGACACTTGGCTTTCAAAAATATTGAACCTGTAGGCGAGATCTCTGTTACTAAGGCCAAGTCTGAGTTTCATGAGCACCAATAGTAAATGATCCTCCAGCTCGAGACCGGGAACTTGTTGTAACACCATCCATCCATCCATTTTCTTCCCCTTAATCCATTTCTGGGTCGGGGGGGTGGCCAGAGATGCCACCCAGTACACAGAGCACCAGCCCCTCACTGATCCTCCTGCAGGTGGTGAGTCCACAGGAGCTGAGATCTTTCAGTGGGAGCTTCAGGCAAAGTGGGGTTAAGTGTCTTGCCCAAGGACACAACGACAGCAGTCATCAGTGGGAGTCGTGAAGTAGGTCTTACGGTGGGCTCGAACCCACGACCTTCAGGCTCAAAGGCCAATGCTCTACCAACTGAGCTACTGTCGCCCAGTAGTAACACACTAGGTTTTAATTTGGTCATTATCCAACTAAAGATTGTCCAGGTGAGCCCAGTCAGAAAGAGCAGATATGCAGCATTACTTTTAACTGTGGCGAATGTGAAGTGTGATTGGTGGAGTTCTTCTTTCAGTTTTTGGTTTTCTTCTTTGAGTGTATAAAACTCTGTTCTTAACTTAAAATAGTCATTGTTCAGTTGTTCATATTTCTGACTCAGAGCATTGTATGTCTTCTGTGTGACCATTGGCTCGGGCTCAGTCTCTGCCTCTTCTTCCTCACGGTCATGTAGTAGTGGCACATGGTCCATGTCAGCAGACTCCTCATTTGCTTGAAAAACACACGATGGGTGTCATTTGAAAGTACAACATGCATAAAACATTCTGTAAATAAATGGTTGCATGCTACTCACTGTAGCTATGGCCATTATGTTCCATTTTCAGGGCTTCTCTTCTTCTTTTTCTTGCAAGCCTAAGAGAAGAAAGCGATGATTACAGAGACTACAAAGACACAAAAAACAGAATTTATATATATATTTTTAAACTTACCTCTCGATTTTTTGCCCTGGCACGCTAGCCTGCTGTTTATATGTAAAAACAGATGGGACGAAGTCTGGGCTTTCAGCATCCATAGATGCCTCTCCTAAAAAGATTTAAATAAAAAAGACACTATAATAAAAGTCGTGATTTGTGTCCAAAGTAGTATTTTAGGATCTCTGGTATTGCTGGTTTGGTCCTAGCACCGACATTTAATTTGGTTGTTTTTTGTTTTTCGATCTAGTGTAGACTGGGAATAAATCGGCATTTTATGGCTCAATTAAATACTTTTAAAAGCTTGAGATATCATGTAACATAAGTAAATTAAGTGGCCAATGTGGGTTATTTTTTACGATCACAAAGAAACCGCGACAGATTCTCCATCACCAATGTTTTGTTTTGTTTACCCGGTTAGCATATTCACGCTAGCTAATGCGTTGATAAAGACAAGACATTTCCCCATGGATGTATGCATTTCCCCGACATCTTCCTTCGTAGTTTTGAGCCAGCTGTGTCCGAGTTGGGTCAGTTACAATTTAGTTAATTTGGACCAACGTGTTATTGTTTATCTCTTACCTGTTATGAAGTGTGCGCTGCAAACGCGAGCATTTCTGATGATCTGAGAGACTGGTCTCTGTCCAGTCTTTTCTTCTTACTGCATTCAACCACAAATGTCTTCGTTTTTTCTGAAAACGAGTGTCCGCTGGAATCCTATAAAACTTTAGTTTACTTACACTAACGCTATTCTTCCTATTCTGGCACCCAAACACACAACAAGACGACATTTTACAGCTGTAACGTTTCACCGGTTTCACTAGCTTCCACTGTCTTTAGCCAGCGGCTTTTCCTGTTTTTGCCTCCAGCTGGAGTTGTGACGTCACTCGTGACGTAGGCCATTAAGGGGAACTTAATAGGCGAACTATCTGAATGACGTCACTAAGACACGCCCCCGCCGCCTGTCAACTCCCGCCCACATGTTTCGGACAAACACTGCCAAAATGAATCAAATACCTCTTGTCACTTTAGACGAAAATGATAAACCAGGGGCAAAATTCCACCATCAAACCATCAGGGATCATAGTGTAGACCAATTAAAACGTTGGCTTGAATGTCGTGGTCTTCCAGTAACTGGTAGAAAGTTTGATTTGATAAAAAGGTAATGGTGAGGATTATGCTAACATTATCTTGTCATTTAAATTGCAATGTTAGCGCCTTCTTTGTTTATTTTGCTCTGATTAACTTCCATTTATCAAGTTGTTTTTTGTACTGTCCATTTCGTAATTAGTTTGATCATTTAGTTAACTACAGTCAGCCGATATTATAATAGATCCATGGGGTCACAACGGGCTACACCACTACTGTCTCTGAGAGAGAAACTATCGGAGCTAGCCACACTCAGTAAACGCAAACGACAATCAATCAACATATTTAAATGTTAATGCTAGAATATAATATTCATACAACACACGTGCACAGAGGTTTTCAGAATTATCTGTTAAGGTTTTCATGACAAAAATACTTTTTTAATGCGACTAAAGCGATCGCTTTTTTAAAGTAGGTGAACTAAAACCTTTGGGAACTATTTTCTTTGCACTCATTAAATAAACCTTTTGGCATGAATAGTGACAGAAGTTTATTTTGTGTGTTCAGTTGGTACAAAGCCGTATAATAAGCGGACCCCAACGCGCTTCGTCTGTGCTTATTTTCCGATAGTCACGAAGTTGAAAAAATCCCTCTCATCTTTCTTCAGGTGTGAGAATTGTATACATTCTGGATTAGGACAAACAATACTAATATGGATTGATGGGGCTAACTACATTCAGAAGAGCTCAGACGGACCAGATACAGCGGTCCAGGTCCAGTCCCAGCTAAACGTAGCTAGGACTGGATCTGGAGGCTCCACAGTTGGTCCAGCGAAGTGTTTTGAAAAAACATGTCCTTTTTAACATTTTCATGAGAGAAATTCTGCTGACCACAAGCACCCACCTCTTGCAAGTTCGGTAAAGTTAGCTTGATATTCACAGATTCGGACTTCCGCGGTGAATATCTTACGAAAGCTACGTTGTTAAACGAAAGTAATTGTGCCAAAATGATCACCTCTACATGGGCTAACTACTACAACATCGATTTTTCTAATCCAATGCGCTGTTTTAATGCAGAGAAATCCATTGAATCCAATGCGCCGCAAGTGCCGAGAAAAGCACTTAGGGAGCGTCAACAAATGCCAATACCAGCTGTGTAAACGAACAATAGTTTTTATTTTAAGCCAAGTACACGCACTAAACTCTCAAATACTATAAATAGCTACCATATCTAACTACTACAACCTTTGTTTTCAGCATTTGTTTCTTTTTTGTATTTTTTATGAATAAATAGGAATTTAATATGAATATGAATTTTGAATAACTTTTTTTCAAAGAGGGGCGTGGTCACCAAATTCTCAGGTATGATCAATAACTGCCATATCTAACTACTACAACTTTTGTTTTCAGCAGAAATATCTTTTTTATATTTTTTATGATAAAATATGAATATGAATTTTGAATAACTTTTTTTCAAAGAGGGGCGTGGTCACCAAATTCTCAGGTATCATCAATAACTGCCATATCTAACTACTACAACTTTTGTTTTCAGAAGAAATATCTTTTTTATATTTTTTATGATTAATATGAATATGATTTTTGAATAACTTTTTTTCAAAAAGGGGCGTGGTCACCAAATTCTCAGGTATCATCAATAACTGCCATATCTAACTACTACAACTTTTGTTTTTCAGAAGAAATATCTTTTTTATATTTTTATGATTAAATATGATGAAATATGACTACAAATCTTGAATAACTTTTTTTCAAAAAGGGGCGTGGTCACCAAATTCTCAGGTATCATCAATAACTGCCATATCTAACTACTACAACTTTTGTTTTCAGCAGAAATATCTTTTTTATATTTTTATGATTAAATATGATGAAATATGACTACAAATCTTGAATAACTTTTTTTCAAAAAGGGGCGTGGTCACCAAATTCTCAGGTATGATCAATAACTGCCATATCTAACTACTACAACTTTTGTTTTCAGAAGAAATATCTTTTTTATATTTTTTATGATTAAATATGAATATGATTTTTGAATAACTTTTTTTCAAAAAGGGGCGTGGTCACCAAATTCTCAGGTATCATCAATAACTGCCATATCTAACTACTACAACTTTTGTTTTCAGAAGAAATATCTTTTTTATATTTTTTATGATTAAATATGAATATGAATTTTGAATAACTTTTTTTCAAAAAGGGGCGTGGTCACCAAATTCTCAAATATAATCAATAACTACCATATCTAACTACTACAACCTTTGTTTTTTGTATTTTTCTCTTTATATTTTTTGTGATGAAATATGACTACAAATCTTGAATAACTTTTTTTCTAAAAGGGGCGTGGTCACCAAATTCTCAGGTATGATCAATAACTACAATATCTAACTACTACAACCTTTGTTTTTAGCAGAAATACCTTTTTTCATATTTTTTATGATTGAATCTTCAATGGCTTTTTATAAATGGAGAAGAGTCCTTTACGAGGGTTAACAGGAGTATGAATTAGACAGACTCTAATGTTTTAAAACATTTATTAAAGATTGATTTGTATGTGAAGGTGCGGACCTGTAAAGGAAAAGAGTGTGAGTTAAGGAAAATGAATAAATGTACAACATTTAAATATACTTATCTTTTACTCCCTTGTCTGCCCTCTTTAGGCGTTCCGGCCAAATAAGTCCTGAGGAGCCGGAGCACCTAAAGAGGATTCCGGGTTCATCCACTCTGCAGAGAGGGTGGAGGGGTTTCCTGGGTTTTATCTTTCCAGTTTAGTATAGTTTTAGAATAAATAAATCATTTGTAAATTTAAATAATAATAATAAAAAGAGTGTAAAAGCACTACTTTAATTATTGCTGTAGGGCTGCAGTTAGTATTGCTTAATTACTGTCATATGCTATAAAAGCAGGCCACCAACTCTGAACAGAGAGAGTGTTGCATGACATGCTGTCCAATGTAAATAAACCTGCACCCTGGGTGTGCACTTTGTTCCTCCAACATCTTCATAAGTGCCATCCTGACATGACAAGTGTCACAATCTTCAATAAATTTTGTTCTAAAAGGGGCGTGGTCACCAAAATCTCAGTTATAATCAATAATTAACATATCTAAGTACTGCAACCTTTGTTTGCAGCATTTATCTCTTTGTTACATTTTTATGATTAATTATCAATCTTCAATAGCTTTTGTTCTAAAAAGGGGGCGTGGTCACCAAATTCTTCAGAATGTGATAAGAGAGCAGTGTTGTGTCCATTGCACAATGGTATGTGATATTTGATAATTGTATATACTATGTGTATTTGCATATTACTCATAAAATAATGAAATGTAATTCCTGTTACAATAGAACATTATTTTATCTCCGTAGCAGTGGAACTGGACCACATCCAGCTTTGTGGAATCAGCTTCAACACCACTGACAAACCCATGAGATATTTTAATTATTGGTTATACCTGAGAATTTGGTGACCACGCCCCTTTTTGAAAAAAAGTTATTCAAGATTTGTAGTCATATTTAATCATAAAAAATATAAAAAAGATATTTCTTCTGAAAACAAAAGTTGTAGTAGTTAGATATGGCAGTTATTGATGATACCTGAGAATTTGGTGACCACGCCCCTTTTTGAAAAAAAGTTATTCAAAAATCATATTCATATTAATCATAAAAAATATAAAAAAGATATTTCTTCTGAAAACAAAAGTTGTAGTAGTTAGATATGGCAGTTATTGATCATACCTGAGAATTTGGTGACCACGCCCCTTTTTGAAAAAAAGTTATTCAAAAATCATATTCATATTTAATCATAAAAAATATAAAAAAGATATTTCTGCTGAAAACAAAAGTTGTAGTAGTTAGATATGGCAGTTATTGATGATACCTGAGAATTTGGTGACCACGCCCCTTTTTGAAAAAAAGTTATTCAAGATTTGTAGTCATATTTCATCATATTTAATCATAAAAATATAAAAAAGATATTTCTGCTGAAAACAAAAGTTGTAGTAGTTAGATATGGCAGTTATTGATGATACCTGAGAATTTGGTGACCACGCCCCTTTTTGAAAAAAAGTTATTCAAAAATCATATTCATATTAATCATAAAAAATATAAAAAAGATATTTCTTCTGAAAACAAAAGTTGTAGTAGTTAGATATGGCAGTTATTGATGATACCTGAGAATTTGGTGACCACGCCCCTTTTTGAAAAAAAGTTATTCAAAAATCATATTCATATTTAATCATAAAAAATATAAAAAAGATATTTCTTCTGAAAACAAAAGTTGTAGTAGTTAGATATGGCAGTTATTGATGATACCTGAGAATTTGGTGACCACGCCCCTTTTTGAAAAAAAGTTATTCAAGATTTGTAGTCATATTTCATCATAAAAAATATAAAAAAGAGGCAAATGCTGAAAACAAAGGTTGTACAAGTTAGAAGTGTTAGTTATTTATTGTGTCCTAGAGTTCTGTGCGTGTACATGGCTTCAAGTAACAGCTATTGTTCGTTTACAAAGCTGGTATTGATACTTGTTGACGCTCCCTATGCGCTTTTCTCGGCACTTGGATTGAATGGATTTCTCCGCATTAAAACAGCGCATTGGATTTGAAAAATCGATGTTGTAGTAGTTAGCCTAAGTAGAGGTGATCATTTTGGCACCATTACTTTCGTTTAACAACGTTGCTTTCGTGAGATATTCATGGCGGAAGTCCGAATCTGTGAATATCAAGCTGACTTTACCGAACTCCTCTAGCACTTGTCCTGGTCTGGTCCTGGTCTGGTCCTGGTCTGGTTCGATGGTGTGGTTTAACGAACAGGTTGAATGTTACTGCTTTCATATAGTCCTTTTCAGAGTATCTGAAATCGCTCCCACAAGCACCATAACTGCAGTGTTTTGTTGTCACCATGATTCAATGATTTAGCCCAAATAAATACACACGCTTATGTGGAGAACACAGTAGTACTCAACGAAGTCGGACAGAGTTTGTCCGAAACATTCGCGCATGCGCAGTCATTGGAACTATTTTTAGCACATTTCGGAAACCGGACAGTGCCCTATTCTCAAGGGAGGTCTTTGGCCCCGCCCCCTTTGCGCCCCTGATCCACACTTCGCCGTAGTCCGCGCTCTGGCGAAGGATATTGCCCATAATTCTTTGCGGTACAAACCAAAACGTCGGGAAATCGCAAATTTTGAAATATATATGCAGTATGTGTGTAAATAAGTTTTGCTATGTTACTTGGAAAGAAGCAGAAACGTCTGATGAAGAATTACGGACATTGTGTTTTAACAATTTAATACATTTTAATGCAAGCGTTTATATAACATTCAATTTAAACTTTACACTTAGTACAATAATCTTAGAATGTATAAAAACTGACCAGATAACAGTTAGTTACCCACATTTAACTTAAAATTATACAGCAATTCAATTTGTTTCCCAAAGGGTCAGACAAAATGACCTTTAATGATTATAAAGTTTAGGTCTGAAAATGACCATCTCTTGACGAGTCGATGACGTCACCTGCACTCAGTGAGCACTGTCCCAATTCTGCCTTTTTTGCACACTTGTAACCTGCGCACTCCAACCCTGGTGTGCACTTCGAACAAATGCACACTTCGTAGAGGTGTGTAGGGTGCAGTGTGGGTATTGGGACTGGGCCTATAAACAAATGTAACAAACACATCTTACGGACCGTGCAGCAGACATGGCGGCTCGGCTCCAGGCGTCTGAGCTGGACTGCGGAGCGGGGTAACGTTAAAGACCAGAGTCTGTTGTTAGCATTAGCAACATTAGCTGTTGTTAGCATTAGCAACATTAGCTGTTGTTAGCATTAGCAACATTAGTAGTAGTAGTGGTAGTAGTAGTGTGTTTATTTCGAATTACATGCGTAATACAAAACAAAACAAAAAGAAGAAACATATAAACATATATATGCACAATTCGAAAAGGAGTAGGTAGAAGTGAAACTTATGCTTCCTACCCCTTGTTACAAACTTTTCTCTTTACAGGAGTTCAAATGATATACAGGCATATTTCTCTCAGATATACAATTTACACTCGTCTCCATAAATAGTAATTTTAAATGCTGATTTAGCACCAATGATGTTCTTAGGTCTTGTTGTCACTTGTCACTTGTTGCCATTTTTACCCAAAGCTGTTTATTTAATGTTAACATAGTTATGTATGTAGACCCTACATAGTGCAGTGCATTAAAAACAGTGGGTAGAATGAGCCAGTCGAGAGAAGGTAATAGCCCCCACTCAACCCGCCCCACTCCCAACATCCCTGACCAATGGAAATGTAGGAAAATTGGCGTTGTATATGCTTGCTGTGTGGTGCGTTAAAAACATTAGCTCCAGAGCTGCACACACAGCGGCTTCAGACTTACTCACTGCCCGTGTTTCCTCTGACTGTTGGGCTGCTGAGTGTCTTTTTGTTGAACAGAAGAAACAGTTTAGTTTCTGACTTAGCATCTACAGCTGCTAAAGCTAAAGCTAGTTCCTCATGTGCGAAAATGTCGCATTTCTTATTAATAGTGAATAATAATAGACTCTATTAAAAGTTCCTATATTGTTAGAATATACTCTTTCCAGGTAATATATAAGGATCCTCATCAGTCTGAAGCAATGGGCCTCCTCCTGTGGCCCATTATGAATGTGTACATTACATGTGGTGCTTCAATGTTGTTCTAATGTAATGTAGTCACTATCATCACAGTGACAGCGGCCTAGTCATTTTACACGGACTACATTTTATTTCTTAGCTTTATTTTTAACCCACATGAGCCACAGACATAAACAAAGACTGGACAGACTCTTATTAGACACAGTGTAAGTCGGGGTTATCAACTGTGTTCTCAAACCTGCAGTGGTGTGGCTGCAGGTTTTCATCCCAACCAAACAGGAGCAAACAGACTCCACTCATTTCCTCAGGTCTCCAGGTTCAGACTGGGCTCTTGGGGAAATGAATGGTTGGAATGAAAACCTGCAGCCTTTGAGGACAGTTGAAGACCCTGGTGTAGTCGCCACACGTGAGAAATATCACACTGAGCCTTGTACCGGATTTAATCAGATTCATAAAACCAGTTTTTTTTTTTGAGTCTAATGATTCTATTTTTGCTGAAATATGACCAAATGTTCAAAGGGATTTTGCATTATTTTATTGATTTTATAAATTAACTGTTTCTTTTAAATCAATGTCTGATTGATCCACATGATTAGTTAAACATTTGTTTGTAAAAACCATTTCATTATTAGTGTTCTCATCTGTAGCCTGTTTTTACTTGCTCCAGTTGCTGAAGCGTGTGTTAAAAAGGTGATGTCTCATTTACAGAAGCAGAAAACTGTCTGGAAACACAGAGCCACAGTTTTCAGGTGAGTAACATGAAAACTATATTGTTCTGAAGTCATTTCACTTCTCAATCAATCTATCAAATCTATTTGTAGAGCACGTTTAAAACAGCCTAGGCTTACCAAAGTTCTATACAGACAGCAAGAAAATAAAACAAGCAGAAAAGATGCGTCTTAAGCAGGGATTTAAGGTGCTCGAGTGATTGTGCGGTTCTAATGTGCAAAGTTAGAGTTCTCCAACTGTGGCCCTATAACAGAAACAGCTCTGTCTCCTCTGGTCTTCACCTGGTCCTATAACAGAAACAGCTCTGTCTCCTCTGGTCTTCACCTGGTCCTATAACAGAAACAGCTCTGTCTCCTCTGGTCTTCACCTGGTCCTATAACAGAAAAAGCTCTGTTTCCTCTGGTCTTCACCTGGTCCTATAACAGAAAAAGCTCTGTTTCCTCTGGTCTTCACCTGGTCCTATAACAGAAAAAGCTCTGTCTCCTCTGGTCTTCACCTGGTCCTATAACAGAAAAAGCTCTGTCTCCTCTGGTCTTCACCTGGTCCTAGGGACGACAGGAAGCTGCTGATCAGCAGAGCGCAGTGCTCTGGAGGGAAGGTGGGGCTGGAGGAGTTCAGATAAATAAGAAGGTGCCATTCTATTAAAGCTTTAAAGAACGATAATAAGAATTTAAAAATTAATTCTAAAATATACCTGGAGCCAGTGCAGGAGTGAGGTGGTCCCAGGACAGGAGTGAGGTGGTCCCAGAACAGGAGTGAGGTGGTCCCAGGACAGGAGTGAGGTGGTCCCAGGAATAACAATAACTTATGGATACATGGATCTAAAATATTAACTTATGGATCTATAATGATAACATATGGATACATGGATCTTTAATGATAACATATGGATACATGGATCTATAATAATAACATATGGATACATGGATCTATAATAATAACTTATGGATACATGGATCTATAATAATAACTTGTGGATCTATAATAATAACTTATGGATCTATAATAATAACAAATGGGTACATGGATCTATAATTTTAACATATGGATACATGGATCTATAATAATAACATATGGATACATTAATCTATAATAATAACATATGGATACATGGATCTATAATAATAACATATGGATACATTAATCTATAATAATAACATATGGATACATGGATCTATAATAATAACATATGGATCTATAACAATAACTTATGGATACATGGATCTATAAAATAACTTATGGATCTATAACAATAACTTATGGATACATGGATCTATAATAATAACATATGGATACATGGATCTATAATAATAACATATGGATAGAGCAAATAAGAACAAACTGTTGGCACTTTGCTACTTTTTTAAAAATCATAGATAGATACAAATTTTCAATTAATCGTGAGTTAACTATGACATTCATGTGATTAATCGTTTCACAGCACTAATTATAAATTAGGACTCCACATCAAAAGCATGTTTAAGTGATACTGTGCATAAATATTCATTCTGTTCTGTGTTAAGAGGTTGTGATAAATATGTGCTTTTGTACTGAGTGTTATTTTTTCCCTTGAACAAGTTATTGATCAGAGCCATCATTGAACCGCTCTCAAACAGCAACATTCTCAAGGCTAAAGGTTCAGAGCCGATGACAAAAGATCAGCATAATCCTGGCCTGAAGGCAGAAAACCAACGACCTTTTCATTTATGATTACACAATAGAGATAATATAAGTAAGTCCTGAAAATGATTTTTAAAAATGTCTTTCTCATTTTGAGCAGAATTTCTTTATCATCATTACAAGTACTAATTAAGCTTCAATATGCTCTGATCACTGGTTCTGTAAAACTTCCCTTCATGTTGTGTGCCTTTTTTTGTTGTGCCTTTTAAGGTACTTGCTGCCACTTACTTCCTCGTGTGAGCCTCTTCATAAAAGATACATTCTCCAAACTGAATGTCAAAAACTCTTAACATCTTTGTCATTGTTGCCCTTGATGTACTGCTGCACATCAAGCATCTCTCTCTCCCATAAAAATCATTCTTCATGCACTTACTTCAAAGTTTAGTGACATTTTCTTTTATCCCACTTGAATGCACCCTGACTCCCCACCTCACACCTAAAAGCTCTTTGCTTTGGTTTAAGCTGCTGATTGTCACTGGAGCAAAGGTGCGCCCCGATCGACAACTGCTCCAATGGACTTAACTCTCTCAATCCGACAAAAACACCTGCACACACACACACACACACACACACACAATGAGGTTCAATGTTCAATCCTAAGTATTTAGCCTCTTCCCCAATTACACTTGTGTTTTGCGGTTTCAGAAGAATTTCCACAATGAAATCCGTAATGATGATAATAATAATGCATTTTAGGACACTCGCTTCAGATGACAAGATTCATTCACTCTGTACACGGTGGTGGTACTGTAGCCACAGCTGCCTTGGGGCACACTGACTGAAGCAAGGCATCCATAATGTACCATCATCACCTCATACTACCACCAACTAATCACCCATACACCCATTCTAGGCAATGTGCGTGAAGTGTCTTCCCTCAGGACACAACAGCAGTTTGGTACTCTACAGCCACCGCACCTTTGGGACCTGGTGTTCCCAGAGGTCTCCCATCACATTACTAACCAGGTCCTGCCCTGCTGAGCTTCAGAGGTCTGATAGGATCTGGTTTTCACATGCAGGTGGCGCCACTCTAGTGTATAGTCTAACTCTAAAGTCATTCAAACAATCATGTTTGTGGGACACTGTTCAGAGAAGCAGTCGAGCGTGCAAAAGATCAATAAAAAGAATCTCCCAATATCCACAGGTTTCAAACAACAAGACTGTTGCCATAGCAATTCACCAATTAAGTTCTTCTTTTTTTATAAGAAAGATTCAAATGTGTTATATAACTGTAATCTGATTAATTCCCCTGAACCATGAAACTCCCAACTATGAATATTAGGAAAAAGGGAAAGAGCTGACTGGATGTTCTGCCTCTTGTTTCATGTTTTCACTTCTATAATAGAGTTTTTGTGTGCAAAGGTCAGTAAAAGTTAAAGTGACTTTTAGCCAATTGTCATTTGGCATTGCTCATTGTGCAATCATCAGACATTTGTATGGAAGGCAGGTATGAGACTAATGGGGAGCTCATTTGCAAACTGCCTTTGCACAACGTATTCAACACTGGTGTTAACAATGTGGATATTATCCACTAACTGGAGCATCAACTTCTAATACATGTGTCGCAAAACACTTTTATCATCTGCAATATGAGCTAGATAGAACAGGATGTAGTAGAGTGGGGATTTTTGAAATAATGAGATCTGGTTCTGGTGGATGACGTTTATTTAAAGGATTACTTTTAGTCAACATGAGATTGGAAAATCTTTTCTGGTAGGTTTTTTGTTTTTTTTCCAAAAGGAGTTCAGTGATGCTTGGATTGAACTGTTGAGAAGGATTAGGCCGATTGATGTTCTTTCGAGAGAGTGCTTCAAGTCCCAGCGCAGACCCTCAGCCAGGATTGGCACACAACATAGGAAGCAAGGGGAGGAAGGCCCACAATCCCATACCTGGGCGCGTAACAGAGGCCAATAAGAATAGGCTCATTTATATAATAGGCCACATTTGCCATATTTGACACCCCATACATAAACACATACAGTTTGATTTGGTTTTATACTTTTGCAGTTTGGCATTAAACTCATCAGGCTAACTGTTACTCATCGCCTCCCACAAAGCTGAATGCACCTGCATACGGCATATAACAAAACAACAACTTTACCATTGAGTTAACCGGGGGACAGACACTCTACTGAAAAGGCTGAACAATACACCAATATACATAAAGAACACGGCCAGAGAAATGAAGAGGTAATGGAGGCACTGAAGGAGAATATGGAGCTGTTGAGAGGTACATCATAAGATTCTCTTTGTACAAAAGGCAAAAGGGTTTTTAAGAAAGGCTATCTGTCTTTGAGAACATATAAAATCATCCAATTAAATCATAGTTGCAATTAGCATCATTCATCAAAGCCCTTTTAGCTCAACCTGAAACGATTTTTCCTGAATGTCAAATTAGTAATAGATCTGCTTCTTCCCCTTCTAAGGATTTAATAATAGGTTCAGTGTTGTCAAGTCAGATGGCGCAAATGAAAATACATGGAGGTCAATTATGACTGGGGTAGTTTACATAATACTGGTAGACATTATGCTAACGAGGGCAGAGGTGTAGGAGTGCCCTCTACAGGCCGCAGCGTTATTACACACGCACACACAAACACACACACACACACACACACACCTATACACACACACCTGGCACCTCCACTATGTTGCTGGCATTGCTGAGTGTTAACTGAAGAAATGAGAGAGCTCGGCTGCCACAGTTGGAGCTGACGGTGTCACCGGTGTCTGCGACGGCTCACAGAGAACATTTATCTGATTCTGTCGTGGAGTCTTTATGTGTCGAATGGAACCTGGACTTTGACCGCCTCCCAGTCACCCACACAGAGACAGTCGCCTCCAGACATTTGAGTCGCACTCTTATTTTGTTTTTCAAGGGTTATACAAAGTGCAGAAGAGAAACCGGTAACAGCATTTTATGTATTTTCTGGCGCTGCTGTCGGGTTCAATATGGTATGTTTTTGCTTTGAACATACTATAATTATGTTTTCCCCCAAGCTATGAGAAGCTATGTGAATTTTTCTGTGAATTCAACTGTGCTTGTTCAAACTGTTTCCAAACTTCAATTAGTTTAAGCTTCCTGCCTCAAAACAAAGATGTGGATTCACCTGTCACATCGTTGGTCTGATGCTAAAAAAAGGAATATTTCAATCAATCAATCCTGACCCATCCTGCTATGCCTCTCGGTCTTATTGTATATCAGGTGCAGTGGTGGATTTGAGCTCCTATACATGTTTTTAGTGGTAGAAGAAATCGGATCCTCACAGACACAGGGAGAAATGGCCCCCTCCATTCAGAAAGGCCCTGTCTGGAGATTTAGAAACAAACCTAGAACCTTCTTGCTGACAAGAAAGAACCAGAGTGCAGTTAGATGCTTTCTATGTAAAGTAATGTGTGATAAAGGTCAGGCTTTACTTATTTATTCTGGTAAATTTGGCTTTACAACTGGAAGACCTAGAGTATAAGAATTGTAAGGCAGCAAAAGACAACAATCCCAGCACACAACAGCTCACAACAATCTGATAGAGAAACTCTTCAAAACAATACATGCATAGATAAAAAAAATAAAATAAAAAACTTAATTTTAGAAAGTATTTGACCAACAAGGACATAAAAGGGTCTTAGTTGGTCTTAAGGCAAAACACAATCCACTACCTGGGACAAATTAACCAAACGAAACACTAAACTACACTAACTACACTAAAGTAAATCGTGCAAGGGACATGACTTTTGTCACATGGACCTATGCAGTAACATGGACCATAGTTGAAAGCCTCCCGCTCCAGGAGTCCTGACAAAGCCGAGTTTAAACATCCGGAGATGGGTCCTTCGTCAGGCAAATGCAGAGGAAAAAATGTCTCTAGGTGAACGATAAAGTATTCCCTAATCTTAACCGTGACACTGTCCCCCTCCTTACAGAGCTCACATTCATTGTTGCAAGTTAAGTTACAGAATACATTACACATTTTACTTACTCTTACACCATGTTTTTTTCCACAGTGCTTTGTGGAGTCCCGCCCCCAGTAGAGAACGCCTTCTTGGTTGGTCGAAAACGCTCCCACTATGATATTCACTCAGTGGTGCGTTACCAGTGCGTTGACGGATTCCTGCAGCGCCACGTTCCCACCGCCAAGTGCCGCGCCAATGGCAAGTGGGACCGACCCAAGATCATCTGCATGAAGTGTGAGTCTCAAATATGATTGTGTTTGATTATGGTCCTGTTAACAAACAAGATGTAACCTATAATCTCAGGGATTTTATACCAATCTGAAGTTCCTAGTTATTGCAGCCACACTGAAATCCCTTGAGGTTTTTCAATGTGCGAGGTTCTTAGAAAATACATTTACAGCTATAAATACAATGCAATCTGCCTTTAATGCGCAGACAAATCCTATTACCAGAAATTTGCTCCCACTGCCCAAGAATGTATCATACTCTTTTGAAAAGTACTGCTAAAAAATAATAATAAGGAAACTGCAATTCCTTTTCTTTCACAGCACTATGACAGCTGTGATGTATGGGAAAATAGCTATGCCCTGTTTTGAGTGATTTAGATGTGCAAGGAGGAAAGTTTTTTTAAGTGGTCTGCAGTTATAGAGCTGTTATCGTTCTTTGCAGGCAACATGCTTTTGTTTGTAAAATACAGAAAGAGGGCAGGAAATTTGGCAGCACCATGCAAAATACAGCTTATGGCAATACTACGGCGTGGGTAGCTAGCCCGTGGGCTTAAGAAATCCTGTCATTAACCAAAATGCAAACCTAAAAATATTACTCTCATGTTCTCTGGTTTCATCTCTCTCCACAACTTGTCAGTGATTGGTTTTCTTGTTTCTCCCTCGTCTTGGCTTTCATCTCTCTCTCGCTAATACATCGGTGTAGCACGGAGGGCCCATCGCTACAGACGTCACCACCACAAGAGCAGGAGGGAGCGCCGGAAGCACAAGAAGCATGGCCACAGAGAGGGGGGTCACCATGAGCACGGTCACGGCCATTTCTGAACCAAATTTCACACCTTTCTGTCTCTGTCCTCTCCTTTCTGATGCCGGCTGCCTTCCCACGCTGTGTAAGCCCACCCTCTTCTTCTGAACCCGCTCTGTACTGCCCTGCCAATCTACGCAGGAACATCCAACAACATTCTTTCTATCTCCACGTCTGAACCGCCCACCGAGCTTCATCTCCAACTTGGGCCTATACAGTTTGTCATAAAGTCATTAATTCGGACACTCTTCGGAGACCAGTGGTGGGACTGTAAATAGGGACGACATCACTACAACGTTGACTGGAGGCGCCCATGGTTTTGAGCCTATTTTTACAAATGTTAGATGTTGATTTTTCTCAACTTTGCTGCTTTTAGTTTTTTGGCTTTTTGTAAGACATTGTACTTGACATAACACTATTGAGTTGACTTACTGTGAATCAGAGGCAGTAAATGCGTTTTTCGAGTGTTCTTAGCCTTGCATTTTCATCAGTGTGAAAACTGTTTTAGATCAGACGCTGAGCGAACAGAGGAAAATGGACTCCCAAAATGTGTTTCATCATTTTCTGTTTTATATCGTAGTCAGATTTCAGTAGATATCCTCGCCATCTCTTCTTGTCCCAGTACAGCAGTCCCAGTGATATTTTCCTCCATGTTTTTTTCAATGTTTGTAATTATTTATTGTGTACATAGATGTTCATAACATTTTGTGGTAGGTTTTTCAGAACTTAAACAGGGGGTTTTCTTTTGAAACTTCATAGCAGCCACTTGCAAAGCACTTTGACCCAATTGAAGCCCCCAAAAAAGAGTTTTTCAATGACTTAGGATATTACACTTTTACAATCAGACGTACAAAACCTTCTGCCGCCTGATAACCACAGGGTTGATTCCCAATCTGTCAGAATCTTATTTGCTTTCACAATTCCAAGTACTATCCAGATTCAGATTCATTTTATTTGCCATATGCTGTACAACCACATTGGAATACATGCGCAAAAGTCCACATTGTGCAAAAGACATAAACAAAACAATGTTAAAAATACATAAATAAAACAAACCAAACAGGAAAGAATTGTAGAACTGCTTGTGGAAAGAAGCTGTTCTCAAAACGAGATGTCCTGCATTTCAGCAAACGATATCTTCTGCCAGAGGGAAGAAGCTGGAACATGGCTTTCCCAGCGTGGCCAGAAGAGTCATTGATTATTTTAAGAGATTAAAAGTCTGGATTTATAAAGAACCTCCAGAACAGGAAGCTTCCAATCCAAAACTACAAGCTTCTCTATAATGTAGGGCATTATCTCTATAATGCCCTACATTGAAGCATAGCAGCGAAAAATCCTAGACAAAGCAATTTGTCATTATGTGACCCAGAAAATTAGCATAGTTGTGACAAATAAAGATGAATTGGAGTCTACCGCATCACTGACATTTCCAATGATTCAAGAGCAAGCCTACTAGCTTACTATCAAGTGCCCCGGTCCTGTGTTGAAAGAATAATGGCTGCCCTTTTTCCGGCCATACTGCCAGAGTAAACAAAACAGGCAGTGGCTAATACCAAGCGGACGAAATTGATCACATCTGTATGCACAATGGCAAAGATCGACTTATTTTATAAAACAGCTTTTCCTGTGCGGTGCAGTGAGGTCATACCAAATGACGATGGCGATGATAAAGCAGAGATGAATGTGTCCTGACTCCACTCCTCCCCCGTGTTGCGTCTACGAGAAAGAGAGAATGCTTTCATCTTGTTTTCTTAAGGCTGCTGCTCAACGCTAAAGCTTTTAGGATTAAGAGCAACCTCACATCATGTTCAAAGATTGTTTTTGTTATGCCCATGAACTGAAGATTGACCTCTAGAGTTGGCTGTTGACAATAGAAATATTTCACTCCAAATACAGAGAATATCAATGATCATGTTTAGTCATTAAGCAGGCTGACCTTTAGCTGGACACGTCACTTCCTTTGTTCAATACTTCTTATGCAACTTTCCTTTTTTCTTGTCATTGCATCAAGAGGCCGTCAATGAAAAGTGAGAGCTGCCAATCACAGCGAGCCCTCCTTACTCCCTCAGCCATCTCTGCTCTCCAATTTTGTGGCATTTATTAAGTTTTGACATTGAGTGGCCAGTGGGCGTCCTGACTGTTAATAGTTATCCAGTTGTATTAAAAAAAAGCTGAGGTACCTAACTTTTTTCCCATAAATCATACATGTTGTTTGCCCGAACCGAAGGAGTCTTGTAAATGTATAATGGAAACAAATCAGACCATGACATATTTTCTTCATCTTATTAGAGAGCCTATTTTCTTCTGCATACATGCACGAAAGGGCCCTATGAGTCACTATTTAAAGGAGCAGTATGTAAAAAATGTGGCCAAAAGTGGTACTGCAGTCTCTCCCACTCTCCCTGACTCAGGTTGCCAGATATGCAGACGAATCCAGCTGGGACCATTATATCTGAATAGACAAGAGTTTTGTCAACAACAAATCTATAACCAACACTTTTTTTCACAAAAGCCCCGATAGAAAACCTGTTGTTAATGAATTGAGGCTCATATACAGACCTTTTTAAGTTCTCGGCCACATGTTTCTTTACCAGTGATAGTAGCTCGTTCTGGCAACCTGGACCACAGACTTTCTGATTGGTAAAACAGCGGAGGGTGGGACATCGAAATGAAAACAATAACAAGATTAAGGGACTGTAAAACTAATTTTGAAATTTGAATATCTCGACTGAACTACTGTTATCAGTTAAAGACTTTTGACAGATTTGGGCCATTTAATTATAACTTCACGTGAAAATCCACCGTAGATACAGTTTAAAATTAGAATATCGTTCAAAAGTAAATG